>OX393555.1:67008311-67218311 GCA_947650365.1 Chamaelirium japonicum | reverse complement strand
AGTGCCACAATTGGCACACCTATAGAGATCGCTACCAGACGGTGGCACATAGATCACAACAAAGGGGAGGGCGCCTCCATAGGCGCCACATACACCATGGCCCATTGGCCACAAACCCAAGAGACACGGGCTAAAACAACAAACAAAACGAGAGAAACCAAAATTGGCAATCCATCGCCATCTCCAGCAGATCGGCTCCTTCAGATCAGAGTCGCAACCACTGCCGCTTCGCCATCGACCGCCACCATCCGCTAGGAGACCGCCTGTCGAGCCGAGGAGGCGCCCTGAAAAGCCACCGGCGGATAACCTCATGCCAGGGTCAGAATCCGGCCATCCCACAGCCCTCGACGGGAAAAATGGACTCCAGCGTCGAGTGCGGGCCATCAGCCAACCAAGGGGCGGGGGGGGCATCCACGACTCCTGCGCGACGAATCCCAAAATCGTCGACCTCCAGAGTAGCCCCTATTCACAGGGGGAAAGGAAAGGGGCCAAATCCTACCCCCAAGCTGCGCGGACCCATCTCCCGGCCTCTCCGGAGCCGCCGGTGGTGGTCGAGGAGGCCGAGATCAAGGCCAAAAGGACACCCTAACCCTAGGGGAAATGGGGGAGAAATCGGCAAAAATATGATGGTTTGTGGCTCTTGGGGGAGGGATACAATTACTTATGTTATGGTTACTCATAAAATTACTTTTAGTCTCACCTAAGTAGAAGTTTCTGAATTTGCTGAGGATGATCACCTAACCATAAGACCTCGTTTGGTAGCCGGAATCTTTAACTTAAAGAAGAAATGTTATTCCTATTGGGGGGTAATAATATTACCAAGGGAGGAAATTAGGGAGTAGGATTCTGCTACGAACCCGACCGTTTTTTCCAAAAGCTCTGAAGCTGTTGGACATTGGGCTCAATAACTGTTTAGGCACATAACATACCACCACGCTTCCATAGCCGATGTCCTCGTTGGCCCACTCTATCGATACTGGCCCGATGGTAGCCCTTTTCCTTTTTTGGCGTCTTTCACTCATCTACGAGTATTTTAATCTAGCTTATAGGTTTCCCCTTCCAGGATTCGAATCTTGGATGTGGGGCTGGCTCTGATACCAAATGTTGGGACCTGGATCCACTAAGAAATTTATAGGTAGAATAAGAAGAAGCGATGAGGGAAAAGATAAAGGAACTTCAAGGGTTCCAGCCTCCTTAGATTAATTCTAAAAATTCCTTGTTCATATGCTTAAAGAGCCTTACCTTATATAACCTCGACCATTGTTTTCAAAAGGAAAGAGATACCATACAAGGAAACTAACTATTCTGAAATTTAAAGGAAAACTAATCCTAACAGAGCTCGTGCTGATATGCAATCTCGCATTCTCACGTTTGCTGCAATCCGACGCTCTTTTGGCTAGCCTACCTCCCCAGTTGAGTTTGGCACTTGGTTTGATCCCAGCTTGGTTGAGTTTGGGCGCTAACTGGAGTTGAAGGGATCCGAGGTAGTACTCAGGATCCAATGGTTACAAATCCTTGGGCCATCGGTCTTCAATTGATTTCACTGCGGAAGGAAAACAATACCATCTCCAAGGAGAGAAACCCGGGACAGTGCTACCAGGGAGCGTTCAGTCCATACAACGTATGTTGCAGACAGGGTCCGAAATCGTCTTCATGCAAATCGTGGTGGCCCAAAATTGACTCCTAGCAAGGAGGAGAGTGATAATGAGCAAGCAAGAGAGCTGGACCACCTCCTGACTGGATGTCAGGAGACCTTTGGCAAACAGAGCGGATTGCCCTCTCCACGAGATAGAGATTATCGGATTCAGATCCAGCCAGGGGCTGGACCGGCAAATGTGCGACCATACCGGTATCCGCACATCAAGAATGAGATCGAGCGGATCGTGCGGGAGATGCTGGAGGCAGGCATCATCCATCACAACACTAGCCCGTACTCCTCATCGGTGCTTTTGGTAAAAAAGAAGGATGGCACATGGCATTTTTGTGTGGATTATCGCGCCATCAACACCCATCACCATCAAGGATCGGTTTCCCATACCAGTCATCGATGAGTGGCTGGATGACCTTCACGGTGCCCGATTCTTCGCCAAAATGGATTTCAAGTCCAGATATCATCAAATCCGGGTGCGACCAGAGGACATGCATAAAACAGCTTTTCGCACAGACGAAGAGCATTATGAGTTCCTTGTCATGCCATTTGGATTAACCAATGCCCCCCACTACCTTCCAGGCACTTTTGAATGACATCTTCGGGTATGTGCTTCGCAAATTCGTGCTTGTGTTTTTTGACAACAGTTTGGTGTATAGTGAATCATGGGCTGTCCACATGGATCATTTGCGATTAGTGCTTCAACTATTATTGAATCACGACCGGTTGTATGCTAATCGGTCTAAATGCACGTTCGGTCGTCGCAAGGTGGAGTAGCTGGGTCACGTCATCTCTAAGCAAGGGGTGGCAACAGATCCAAAGAAGATTAAATGTATGCTCCAGTGGACCAGGCCTACAAGAACACTTCATGTTACAGGGCACACAACTCCGCATGAGCACTGCCTATCATCCGTGGACGGACGGGCAAACCAAAGTCCTGAATCGCTGCTTAGAGACATACTTGAGGTGCTTCGCCAGCCAGCAACCCAAGAAATGGGCCTAATGGCTACCTTGAGCCGAGTACTAGTACAACACTTGTTTTCAACCAGCAATTCGAATGACCCAGTTTGAAGCAGTCTATGGGAGACCCCCGCCTGTAGTACACCAATACGAGGCGGGCACCGTTGTGGTCGCAAGTATGGAACAACTTCTTCGCAATCGAGATGACATCATTCAAACTCTGAAACAAAACCTCGAGATTGCAGCAAACATGAGAACGCGAGATTACAGATCGGCACGAGCTCTGTTAGGATTAGTTTTTCTTTAAATTTCAGAATAGTTAGTTTTCCTTATATGGTATCTCTTTCCTTTTGAAAACAATGATCGAGGTTATATAAGACCAGGCTCTGTAACCATATGAACAAGGAATTTCTAGAATTAATATGAGCCTGAAACCCTCGAAGCTCCTTTATCTTTTCCCTCTTCTATTATTCTTATTCTACCTGAAATTTCTTAGCGGATTCAGGTCCTATCAGATTCCTAAGTGAATACCCTCTTACTAAACACGCCAAAACTGTTTCACGTGAGGGAATCACTTTCCATACCCGATCTTAAGTTGAATATTCCGGCAACCAAACGCACCCTAATAGTACATTCACAAAGAACCAACACATCTTAAAACCTCTAGGGCTCGACTCTTCAACAACCGTCCGCCCATTTTAACTGTTAATTTGAATACCATATTTGATACATTTAGAGGTTTCCAAAATTGTTAATTTTTGGTGAGCATTATCATCATGACATAGATAGCGCATCAGAAAAAAAATTAATAATTTTTTAAACTTCTATATAGGTGAAAGACCATAAATAATTATTGTATCCCTGCCCATTTCTGTGAGATGACACGTCTCTTTCTGAATTATAATTTTGCCCTAATTCTTAAGTTTAGATAAGCCTACAATAAAAGAGAAATTCTATGAGGTGAAGAAATAGGAAACAATCCCCCACCATTGGAATTTCTTCCTAGGAACATTTCATAGAAATAAAATTTAGTCATATAAAGTAAGACATGCATCCAACATTTTTTAAAAAAAAAGGGATTTTACAGCATTTTTCTCAACAATTATATATGGTGTCATCCTATCCCTCCATGCTAGTATTTTTTTGTCAAGATGTTTTTCTTCCCTACTTGGCACGATGGCACGAGCTAAGAGTATTTTAGGCTTTCAAGAACTCTCTCTCTCTCTCTCTCTCTCTCTCTCTCTCTCTCTCTCTCTCTCTCTTGCACGTGCGCGCACACACACATACATATGTACGTGACAACAAGATGGATGATCGATGTCTTTTACCACTACGAAGATTGTCTAGCGTCAGTGTCTTACCTCTGTCTATAAATACTTAGAAAGTAGAGGCCTATGTAGCCATATGTCAACCACGTGTCAGCCTCTCTATGTAGCCATGTGTCAGTCTTTCTATCCCCCCTCCTCTCTCTCTCTCTCTCTCTCAATAGAACATGTTCAACTCTTTCTTCTCTCTATCAATACAATAGTAGCAGGATTCAATGCATCTAGCAGCATCGCAGCTGTCCGTGCATTACACGGGATTAGTACTGGTCTAATCTTATAGGGCCATGCTCTCGAGTGCGCAAGAGTATGAGGTGGATCGATGATGTGTTGCATTAGATTCAGCGTCTCACATTTAATCTAGGTATTATCGGCCATCCATTAGCTGTTAATTCGCAAAATACGGAATGCTAATACACCGATTACCTCTGTTAACCAAGATTCATCCATAAATTGTTGCTTTGTTCACCAAGTTAATTCTTTAATTCAAATTCAACATTATCATCTTATTTAATTCTTTTTTTCCATAATATTTCTTAGTGTCATACTTGAAACCCCCAAAAAAAAAAGATTTTTAGCCTAAGACCCTTCTAACGAACCCCACATTAGCATAAACCCACTAAAACTGTTCATTTGAGCTCCAGCCCCTCTAACAACTCCAAACTTTAGAAAAAACCCTTCCCTTAATTTTAAATCCGAAGACCACCCTCTGCTTCATCTCTCTCAAGCCCGGTGGTTGACGTGTCGGCGGGGGCGGAAGCTCAGGCGAAGGCGGAGGTGCAGGCGCAGGCGGCAGCAACAGCGACGGCGGGCGTGAGTGGCGAAGGCGAAGGCGGCAACGCTACGAGCGCGAGCAGCGGAGGCTGCATGCAGCAATAGCGGGCGCAGGTAGCGGCGGGGATTCGGTTAGGTGTAGGATTTGGGATTTCTAGGTCTACGGTCAGGGCCGGCCCAATAGTAAGGCAAATCAGGCAATTGCCTAAGGCCCCATTTCTGAAGAAGGCCCCCATTGATTGGGCCTTTAGGCTTCACTTATAGTTTGGCCCGTTTGGGCCCAAAACACTCTACAACTGTCAACAGCAGAACCTGCATGGCCCGCAGTGATGGCACCAAAATAAGAAAACAATTTTTTTTTTCCCTTAGCTGTCAGCCATCATGCATGCAAAGTGCCTTACAATTTTTTTTTTCCCTTAGCTGTCAGCCATCAAGGCATGCAAAGTGTCCCTTACACTTTCCAAAGTTTTGGTGGGAATGTGAGATTGAATTCCGAGACAACAGCAATTCAATGTCAGCCATGCATAAACGATGTTACCAAAAAAAAAAATTCTTTACCTTTTTATACATCTCTCTCTCTCTCTCTCTCTCTCTCTCTCTCTCTCTCTCTCTCTCTCTCTCTCTCTCTCTCGTTCTCACTTCTCCCTTCCGGGCCTTCACGCAGCAACACCGACGGGCGAGTCGAGCGACGGACTCGTTTTTATTTAAAAAATTTTAAATAAAAAGGCCCCGTTTAGAATTTTTGCTTTAGGCCTCAGTTTGTATCGAGACGGCCCTGTCTACGGTTCATCCCATGGCCTGTATATTAGGTCCAACAGGCCAAGGGCAGGGGAGGGGGGGGGGGGGGTGTTCGGTTAGGTCTGGCGACGGAGACGGCGGGGGGTTCAGTTAGGTCCAACGACGGCGGAGGAGGAGGGTGGCAGGAAACCTAAATTTGAAAGGGGAGAAGGGGCATTTTTGTTCACAGGGGTTTCAACTCAAATGAAAAGATGGTAGAGAATGCTGCTCGAAAAGGATCTCGAATAGACTTTTTGCTAATTCCCCCCAAAAAATGTAGATAAATAAATAAATAAATAATATTCCAAACTAGAACACTCAAATCCAAGAAATAGTGCAATGTCTCACACAGCTATTAGGCCGCGTCATCCAAGGGTTTGGCGGCGGAGGGAGCGGGGGAGGAGGGGAGGGGAGGGGTGGCGGCCGCAGCTCCCGGACCACCGTGCTGGCGCGGCTCTACCTCCGGCGTCTGGGTCGGAGCGGAGGGTCCTGAGGGGCCGATGGTGGCCGCCTCGGCGACGATGCCCTCCCACGCGAGCCTCTTCTTCTGGGAATCGACGAACTCCTCCGCCGTGTCGCAGGCCTCCACGAAGAGCTCCCACCGCTGCTGGAAGTTCTCCAGTGCGGCGTCCGTCTCGGCCGTCCTCTCCCCGCCGGACGCCTTCCTCGCCTGGAGAACGCCCGCCGCCGCCGTGACGAACTCGTCGTAGGCTCCGCTTAGCGCGTCGACCTTGCTCTCCATGAGCGTAACCTTCGGGTTGTTGTGCTGGCTGTTAATTAGCTTATAAGAGCGATGCTATTCAGCCATCCGGGTTTCCATCCTGACGTGGCACCTGACCAGAACCGTCCATTTAAATGATCACCAAGGGACTACTCGGGGTTTGGTGCAACGGACGGTTGTGATCGGTGCCACATCAGGATGGCCTGATCCGGAAACCAGGACGGCTATCATCAATGCCATATCATCCTCTTTTTTGTTTTCACCGTAAATTGAACTTTTCCATTGACACGTCGAACTCCTTCCAACTTAAGCTACTTTTCCAATTAGCTAAAGTCCAACTTAAATTTTCCACACAATACGTTTGGGTACGATTCTGCTATGGGATTTTGGGATTCTGGGAGCTAAGAATCCTTGAAGTTGGAGGAAAGCATGTTTGCGAAACCAAACCTAATTTTTGCGGAGAACCCAAATTGTGAGACGGAGAGCACATTTTGGGATTCGGGGAGCTAGAATCCAGGAGGTTAAAAATGAAGCTATGAGATTCGGGATTCTCGGAATCCCAAAATCCACGGAGCAGAATCGTATCCAAACATCCCCTGGGATTATATTTCGGCACATAGTTGTGTCAAGCTAGTTGTAATGCAGGATATCTATATAACATGGCACAGCGGTCTGCATGCTGACTAGACAAAAACAACATTGCTGACTAGACAAAAAAAAAACGCTGACTAGACAAAAAAACGCTGACTAAACAGATGAACAGCTTTACAATCGAACATTTGTTATTGCATTCCCTCTAAACCCGCGACCAGGCCCGCAACCTTCTCTCTCTCTAGATATGGTAACCGATCCCTCTAAACCCGCGACCCAGACCCGACCGTCTTTCTCTCTCTTTTTCTCTCCCGCGACCCCCTCTCTCTAGATGGAAACCCCATCTCCTGCGGCTCTTTTTCTCTCTAGAATGGAAACCCCAAATCCCGCTGCTCAATCGTCTCCCAAAACCCACTGCTCAATCGCCTCAATTCCCCCATCAACTCCCCTCCAGCGACCCTCTCTCTCTCTCTCTCTCTCTCTCTCTCTCTCTCTCTCTCTCTCTCTATAGATGGAAACCCCCAACGCGATCCATGCTCCCACTCTCTATCACGCGATCACCGATCATCCCGAAATCATCCCGCAGCCCGAGCGCCCGCGCCCTACCCTCCGTCCCCAAATTTCGCAATCCAATCACAGCCCCTCCTCCCTCCCAAAATCTCCTTCCCCGATCGCACAGCCTCCATGATCGCACATCCCGAGCACCCAATCCTCCCGATCATCCAGCAGGCCCAAATCTCGCAATCAAATCCCGATATCCTGTTTCTTCCCCCTCCCCCCCTTCAAGAGAGACCCCCGAGAAAGAGAAAGAGAGAGAGAGAGAGAGAGAGAGAAAGAGAGAGAGAGAGATATATATGGCTAGCACGTCACCGGAGTGAGAGGAGCAGGACGTAATCACTGTAGTCACTGGCGAACAGGATCCGATCATCACCATCATCATCGGCGAACAAGATCAGGTCTCTCTCTCTCTCTCTCTCTCTCTCTCTCTCTCTCTCTCTCTCTCTCTCTCTCTCTCTCGGCCTCCTGTTCTATGGTTTTATTACTCCTTTTTTTTTCTTTTGATTGCAGGGTCATGGTGAGGCCGGCGGGATCGGGGTCGTCGCCAGACAAGAGCAGGTGGTTTCCAAGGCGAGCATTCCTTCAATTCCTTGATGGGTCTGTGTGTGTGTGTGCAGAAATCAGAAAATTTACTTTTCTTTGCATTATTTTATTTTTATTTTGTTTTTTTTATTGGTTTGCCCTTTTTTGCCTTATTGCTGATTTTGTTTTCCTGTCATCAGATCCTTCTCCTCGGAGTAGGCCGATCGAGCCCCTCGAGATCAACCCCTCATCGGATGTTCACATTCATCGGATTAATCAAATCCTGGTTTATGTCCCCCTTTTTTTGTCCTGAATTTTGTTTCCCAATGCATGGATGACCAAAGTTGCAATGCTTTAATTTGCAACCCAGTACATGAAATAACATGTATGTATGACCAAAAGTAAACTTTAATCTAATCACTCCATTCGAATTTTGAGCATGGCGACTCATGTGATGTCCTTTGGATTTTGCCTCCAAATTTTAGCACTTCTGTAGTGTTGATAATATGTTTCGTATCACATATTTTTTTAAAACATTGTACATGATCACAACATTGCTACAGACTCATCTTTAGTGTGTGCCTAATTAAATCGATAGTTGCTATAAATGAATTAACATATACTCAAACCATGGTTCTTAAATGTTGTTCCCAAATAATTTGCTCGCAATGACAAAATCAGCCCGAAAGGTTGATTTTGCTGATTTTTTTTTCCGGGCTATGGACCCACTTCGGGCTTGGAGTATTAAATGCAAAAAATCATACGATCATCACAGTGAGATGGGTCCATTGCTCGAAAGGCCGATTTTTCTGATTTTTTTTTTTGTGGATGCATAGATCATTTGTTTTGCAGGTCATTTTAGGCACAATTATTGGCATATATAAGCCATATGCAGTAATGTTATGGTTGTGTTTCTGTTAATTAGATGCATATTTTCTGTGCAGAAATTAAAAATTTTACTTTTCTTTGCATTATTTTCTTTTTATTTTGTTTTTTTAATTGGTTTGCTCTTTTTTGCCTTATTGCTGATTTTGTTTTTCTGTCATCAGATCCTTCTCCTCGGAGTAGCCTGATCGAGCCCCTCGAGATCAACCCCTCATCAGATGTTCACATTCATTGGATTCATCAAATCCTGGTTTATTTCTCCCTTTTCTTTGTCCTGATTTTTGTTTCCCAATGCATGTATGACCAAAAGTAAACTTTAATCTAATCACTCCATTCGAATTTTGAGCATGGCGACTCATGTGATGTCCTTTGGATTTTGCCTCCAAATTTTAGCACTTCTGTAGTGTTTAGGATCTAGACTCGATTAGTCAAACGGGCTGGTGTTTCCCCCGAATGTTTTTTGTTGTCGAAGATGGTCAGCTGCGCTGTCGCCGAATACGACGGTGTGAGTGGTGATGCCCGGGGGGTGTCCTACCGCCGAAGGCTGTTCACTTTTTTGCCGACAGCTGTGTTGCCGCCGAAGGCGGCCCGCTGCAGTGCCGACAGGCACGGGCATGCACTAGTCTAAAATAGTTTGTATCTCAGGAGGTTCTGATCCATCCCGAATTTGTAAGTCTTAATGGTAGTATGAATGAAAATTATTGGATTATTCATGTCAACCCTTCCTAGAGCACGATTGTGATTCTTGGTGAAAGCAGTGTTGGGTTTGGCAGCCAATGATTTCGGCCCATTTCTGACCTGACTCGTTAGGGTTACTTGGCCACGAGTTAGCTACTTAGCTTGTCACAACTATGTGCCCCTAGAGGCCGACGGATGGATCCTGGCTGTTAATTAGCCAAGACTCTTGAGACTGTGATGCCAAAATGGATAAGAAGAGGTGCGGTGAGGTATATAAGGCCACGAGTTAGATCCATATCGCCTAGAGAGAGAAATCCTGAAGCTACTTATATAATTTTTCCTCCCAAATATAAAAAAACATGTTTTAAAACTGTGCGCTACTACGGATTTCGTAAGAACTCCATAGTTAAGTGTTCTCAAGCAAGAATAGTACTAGGATGGGTGACCTCCTGGGAAGTCCTCGTGCTGGCACGAGCAAAGTGGCGGATGTCACAAAATGGTATTAGAGTTGGTTCTCCTCGCTATGGGAGGGGTCTAACCCTACACGTGGACGTGTAGCCCTTAAAGGAGTGGATTATGACGACCAAGATCCAATAGCCAATAACTAAGACACCTGAGGCTATGATGCAAGATGGATAAGGTGAGGTGTGCAAGACCACGAGTTAGCTCCACATTGCCTAGAGAGAAGAAAATCCTTAGTTACTTATATAATTTCCTAAGGGTCTAAAAAAACCCCATCGGCCCGAGCCCGGCCCAAAAGTCAACGGCCCGACCCAGCCCAGCCAGAAGATACCATGGGTCAGGCAGCCGCGGGCTCGGGCCGGCACCTTGAGCCCGTAACCTTGCCCGAAGCCCGGCCCAAAAGGAAACCCGGAAGCCCGGCCCGAAAGTCCAATACAATTACTATATATATATATATATATATATATATATATATATATATATATATATATATATATATATATATATATATATATATATATATATATATATATATATATATATATATATATATATATATATATATATATATATATATATATATATTTCAGGGTTTTATGGGGGGGGGGGGGCAAACATGAAGAGTCAAAAGAATGGTCGTGATTTAATTGTGTGAGGAGACAAACCTTAAGAGATAAACCCAGCTGTTGATGGAAACCAGCGACCTAGTGGAAACTCGCGTCCCACTCTATCTCCCTTCCCCTGATCTCTCTCTCTTCCCCTGATCATAGCCCCCCACAGCCCGCGACCCCGAGATCCCCAGCTCCAAATCTCGCCCCGCTGTCCTATGATCACAACCATCCAACCTTCACGATGAGAGAGAGAGAGAGGTGAGAGAGACAGGCCGATCCTTTACCAAAACGCCATCTAATCCCCAATACCACCTCTGATCATAGCCGACCTTATCCCCTTCCCAAATCCCGCGTTGCCCGATCCCGCAGCCCACTAATTCCCGCCCCTCTCCTCTCTCACTCCTCTTTCTCAGACCTCCCTCTCTCAATTTGGATCGCCCCCCAAATCCTGCCCCCTCAGCCCTCTAATTCCCACCCCTCTCCTCTCTCATTCCTCTCTCTCAGCCCTCTCCGGCCCTCTCTCAATTTGGATCGCCCCCCAAATCCCGCCCCAAATCTCTCATCCGCGCCCACCCCTCTCTCATCTCATGGAACCCCAAATCCCATCCCTGAATCCCGTCCCAAAACTCTCATCCGCGCCCCTCTCTTATCAACCCCAAATCCCAGCCCCAAATCACATCCCCCTCTCTCTCAAACCTCTCTCTTTCATACTTAGGGATGGCAACAGGTCGGGTTTGGGACGGGTCGGCCCTATCCCGAACCCGCCCCATAATATTTTATCCCGCCCATACCCGTCCCAAACCCGCGTCGGGTTTTGAGGGTAATTTCCAAACCCGTCCCAATTAATATTGGAGAAACCCATACCCGCCCCGCCTCGCCCCATTTATGCATTGCGGGTCGGGTCGGGTCGGATCGGCTACATAAAAAACTACATATTTAGCTTCTTTGGCCCACCTAGCCGTAGCTCTACATAGAGAAAAATACAGAGCAAATGTTCCTCCTATATTACGATCACATAGTTATAGGCACAAGTCAACTTATTATATAATCTTGAGAACCAACATATCAAATAATATTTAAGATATATGAATATATGATAGGTTATATACCCGGGTCGGGTCGGGGCGGATTGGAGTAAAACCCGAACCCAATCCAAACCCGACCGGATTTTAAATTCAAATCCCAAACCCGTCCTAAACCCATTTTTGAGCATCCCAAATCCGTCCCAATCGGGTCGGGTCGGGTCGGGTAACCCGGTAAACCCGGATAATTGCCATCCCTACTCACACTACCCTCTCCCTTTCTGGTCGCACAGAGAGATGAATCTACCCATCGCCACCGCTGCCCCTCCGCCTACCCGGGTTCTCTCTCTCTCTCTCTCTCTCTCTCTCTCTCTCTCTCTCTCTCTCTCTCTCTCTCTCTCTCTCTCTCTCTCTCCACTACAAGAAAGAGGGTCTTTACCGACGGACATTTTTATCACCGTCGGTAATAATACACTTTTTACCGACGGTGACAATAATATCCGTCGTTATTATAACTTTAATTTTTTAAATTTTTTTTGCACATTTATTACCGACGGTCCAATATTATTCGTCGGTAACATTATTTATACCGACGGTACATATATGTATCGTCGGTAATATACTTTATCTCGACTGCTACATAAATACCGTCGGTAAAATGTCACGACGGAACTCAGGGTAAAAACCAAGCCTCTGGGAAAAAATGGAACCCTGAGTTTCGTCGGAGATTATTACCGACGGTATTTATATTTCCGTCGGCATAAATAATTATACCGACGAAGATTATATGGCCGTCGGTACGATACCGACGGTAATTAAATATCCGTCGGTAAAATTGTCCCGACGAAACTCAGGGTGAAAACCGAGCCTCTGGGAAAAAATGGAACACTGAGTTTCGTCGGCGGTTTTTACCGACGGACTTTATATTTCCGTCGGCATAACTAATTATACCGACGAAAATTATATGTCCGTCGGTAAGATACCGACGGTAATTAAATATCCGTCAGTAAAAGTGTCCCGACGAAACTCAGGGTGAAAACCCGAGCCTCTGGAAAAAATGGAACCCTGAGTTTCGTCGCTGATTTTTACCGACGGATATTATTATACCGTCGGTATAAAGTAATTATACCGACGGAAATTATAGTTCCGTCGGTAAAAACTCCTAACTTATACACCGCAGCCTGCACCCTTTTCTTTTTGTGTTTCGACTCCGGCGCGCGCCCCTCTCTCAATCTCTCTCTCTCTCTCACCGACCCGACCCCCCGGCGACCCCGTCCCCCTCCGGCAGCCCTGCGATCCCCTCCGGCCACCCATCCCCCTCCCGGCCACCCATCCCCCTCCCGACCTCCGCCCCTCCCCGGCCTCCCGGCCCTCTCTCTCTCCCCCCGGCCTCCTCCCCCCCTCCCCGGCCTCCCTAGCCTTCCCTCTCTCTCTCTCTCTCTCTCTCTCTCTCTCTCTCTCTCTACTTCCTCCCCTCACCTGTCTCTCTCTCTCGATCTAAACCCCCCCTCCGGCCGGCCAACCATCCCCTCCCTTGCACCTCCGGCCACCCCTCCGCTTTCTCGCGCCACCGACTGCGACACCCATCCTCGTCCTTCTCGAGGCCTGCCGACCATCGCTGGTGAGCTCCTCCTCCTCCTCCCTTTCCCCCTTCGGTTAATTTGTGGTAATATATTGTGGTAATTTTTATTTAGGTAAAATCACAGGAATTAAATATAGTGTGGTATTGTGGTAATATATTGTGGTAATTTAGTTAGGTAATATATTGTGGTAATTTTTATTAGGTAATTTATTGTGGTAATTTTTATCTTGTGGTAATATATTGTGATTTACAACAATACCATAATTTGTGGTAATATATTTGTGGTAATATATTGTGGTTAATTCCCTCATTTGGTAATTTTTACACTGTTTTAAAACTCGCCGAGTCGACTCGAAACTCGGCCGAATCGACTCGACTCGGCTGAGTTTCGATCCGACTCGGTCCAAAACTCGAGTTTCGATCCGACTCGGCTGAGTTTCGATCCGACTCGAGTTTTGTCGGGTTTTAGCCGAGTTGTCGTGTCTACTCGACTCATTAAGGTTTCGAGTCGAGTTGAGTTTTCGTGTTTTAAAACATTGATTTTTATCCTATCAAAACTGAATTGAATGGGGGAATGGGGGGCAAAATGTAGTTTTTAGACTAGGGTGAGCGTCGGTTTTGTCGGTCGGTTTCGGTGTGGGTTTTGTCGGTTATATTTTTTTCGGTTTACGAAAAATCAAAACCGAAACCGAAACCGAAACCGAAATGGTCGGTTTTTGTCGGTTCGGTGTGATATGAGGTATGCTAAAGCCATAAATCTACTCGAGCGACAGAGAGAACCGTCAGACCCCAAGTGTTTACTTGATGAGGCTCCCTGACTTGTTGACTTACTGTCGCATAACTTTGGTGCTATGCCTAGCATTCGAACTATCAGCAGTTCAAATGCTGGCCAGCAACCCTAGGTTTACTATGTGACTAGTCTACTCATCATAATACACTCATCCATTAGGGATGTGGATGGCCTGTAGAAGTTTTGGTTCGGTGTTCCATACCCGGGAACCAAAACCGAAATTGTGCGGAGTCTTATAACATTGTTTGAAATTATATGTCAGGTGTTGTATAGCCAGATAGACGAAGATGTCTTCGATCGATAAGAGTTGGATGCGTAATTCGAATCGCATGAGCCAAGAGTACAGAGAAGGAGTCAGGAAATTTCTGAATTTTGCATTTGAGCGTCTTGCACTGCTTGATGGAAAAATTGTGTGTCCCTGTATAGACTGCGGAAGGGTGATTAGGAAGGTTCGAGAGGAATGTGAGGTTGATCTGGTAATGCGTGGCATTGACATTACCTATACCCGTTGGTTCTCGCACGGTGAGGAGCTAGATGCAGTCCCCATGGCAGCTCACGGTGAAACTTCAAACACAGTGATCGCTGATGATAATATTAATACAGACGATGACGATGACATGCAGGGTATGATACATGATTTGCAAGGTGGAATAGGCACAGAAACACCGTCAGGTGATCAGCCCAATATCGAAGCGGACAAGTTCTACAGATTGCTTAAAGATGCCGAACAACCTCTATACCCGGAGTGTGAGAAGTTTTCAAAACTCTCTTTCACTGTAAAGCTTCTTCATTTGAAGTGCCTCAATGGTTGGAGTAATAAGTCATTTAATATGTTGGTAGAGTTGCTGAAAGAGGCTTTTCCTATGGGTGAGACAATACCGAAATCATTCTACGAGGCAAAGAAGACAATTAAAGATCTCGGTCTGGGTTATGAGAAAATTGATGCATGCGTGAACGATTATATGTTGTACCGAAAAGAGTACGAACATGCGCGGTCATGCCACATATGCGGAGCAACGAGATATAAAGAGACGGATGCCGAGTCTAGTACTAGTCGAAGGAAGAAAAATGTATCTGCAAAGGTTCTCCTATACTTCCCGCTCAGGGACAGGCTTCAGAGGTTGTTTATGTCATCGAAGACTGCTGAGCACATGAGGTGGCATGCACGAGAACGTACAGATGACGGGATTATGAGACATCCGGCCGACTCTCTGACGTGGAAAGATTTTGATCATACCTATCCTGAATTCGTATGTGAAGGTCGCAACGTCAGGTTAGGGCTTGCTAGTGATGGCTTCAATCCCTTTGGGAATATGAGTGTGTCGTACAGCATTTGGCCAGTTGTCCTAGTTCCATACAATTTGCCTCCCTGGATGTGCTTAAAAAAGCCATACACAATGCTCTCCTTGCTCATTCCCGGACCCAAGTCGCCTGGTAATGATATTGACGTTTACTTGCAGCCGTTGATTGAGGAGTTGAACGAGTTATGGGAAGTTGGGGCCGATACGTATGATGCCTCGTTGCGCCAGAATTTTCGGATGCATGCGGCACTTCTATGGACCATCAACGATTTTCCTGCATATGCCAACTTATCCGGGTGGAGTACCAAAGGAAAATTGGCGTGCCCTACATGCAATAAGGAGACAGATTCATTACGGTTGAAGAACGGAGGCAAGTTCTGTTATATGGGCCATCGAAGATTCCTTGGTGACGGTCATAAGTGAAGGCAGAACAAAAGAGCTTTCAACGGCAAGAGCTTTCAACAAAAGAGCTTTCAGAGATGAGACAGAAAATGACTAGACCGTATGTAAATCAAATTGTTTCATATTTAAATCAAATTGTTTCATATATAAATCATATTGTTTCATATGTATATCATATTGTTTCATATGTAAATCATACCGTTTCACCGATTCATATGTAAATCATACCGTTTCATATGTAAATCATACCGTTTCACCGATTTACGATCCGATCGATTCACCGATTTAGAGTCTAAGAGTTGTAAAATCATAAGTTAGCGTGTTTCGGATATGAAATAGGTTTGGATTCGATCCGATCGTCATCGGATCGGCATCCGATAATTCGAAGTTGGAATTATTCCGTATTTCGGACTTGCGAGCGGGTTCTAATTGGATATTTGACCAATTTACGATTCGATTCACCGATTTAGAGTCTAAGTGTTGGAAAATCATAACTTAGCGTGTTTCGGATATGAAATAGCTAGGTTTGGATTCGATCGGATCGTCATCGGATCAGCATCCGATAATTCGAACTTGGAATTATTCCGTATTTCGGACTTGCGAGCAAATTCTAATTGGATATTTGACCAATTTACGCTCCGTTTTTGGTCGCTCACTGGGCCACCCCTAGCTTTCAGGTATAATTATAATTTTGTTGATTCGTACTTGTTTTAATGTTATACTAAAAATTTGTATTGATGTTTCAAAATTTAATCGATTGCACAGAATAAATCTGCTATAGGCAAGCAGAATAGAAGTGCCTCGACGACACCTGCTCCAGTGAAGGGGAGGACCTCCATGCCCCAGCTTGCCCAGCAGCTGGTAAATGATACAAACATTGTTATTATTTAAAGCTCTATACATGTTATATTAACTCATCTATTTATTTTATATGTCCAACAGACACAGTCCTTAGGCCACGAGCCTAATAGGATTGACCTTTTTAAGGCCTCTAGAAGGCGGCGTATCGATGGGGAATTTCTGGACGACAGGGTTGCCTCGCAAGTGGTAAGTAATTAAATTACTGTTAATATATTCTTATACATATGCCATAACATATCATTGAATATCATTGGTTGTTTTTATATAGGAGAGGATGCGACTTTTGGTGACCCCGTCGGGCGAGGCCGGCTCCTCTTCCAGCTCAGTATCTGTCGACTCAGCGATAGATATTGTGCTGAGACCTGCCACGCACGGCCGTGTCCTCTGTACGGGCCTTGGAGTCACGCCCTCCTCCTACTTTGGACGAGAGGGTATGCGCTCGAGGGCACGGGACACCCAGACCGGTGCTATCACTCAGCTGCAGTCTGCGCTAGACGCGGAGCAAGAGCAGAGGCAGGCCCTCGAGCAGAGGATTGAGGCGGAGCGAGAGCAGAGGCAGGCCCTCGAGCAGAGGGTTGAGGCGGAGAAGAAGGCCCTCGATGAGGAAAGAGAAGCTCGCAGGGAACTAGAGCATCGGCTTAATGACTTCATAAGCCGGTCTAGCGGTGGCTCATGATCAGGTACTTACTAATCTTTATAATATTAGTAAAAAATATGAATCTTACTAATTTGAGTTTAGATCATATTATCACACTTATGATTTTCCAAACTTAGATTCTAAATCGGTGAATCAAAGCGTAAATTCTTTAAATATCCAATTAGAACCCGCTCGCAAGTCTGAAATACGGAATAATTCTAACTTCGAATTATCGGATGCCGATCCGATGACGATCGGATCGAATCCAAACCTATTTTATATCCGAAACACGCTAAGTTATGATTTTCCAACACTTACACTCTAAATCGGTGAATCAGAGCGTAAATTGGTCAAATATTCAATTAGAATTTGCTCGCAAGTCCAAAATACGGAATAATTCAAAGTTCGAATTATCGGATGCTGATCCGATGACGATCGGATCGAATCCAAACCTAACTATTTCATATCCGAAACACGCTAACTTATGATTTTCCAACACTTAGACTCTAAATCGGTGAATCGAATCGTAAATTGGTCAAATATCCAATTAGAACCCGCTCGCAAGTCCGAAATACGGAATAATTCCAAGTTCGAATTATCGGATGCCGATCCGATGACGATCGGATCGAATCCAAACCTATTTCATATCCGAAACACGCTAAGTTATGATTTTCCAACACTTAGACTCTAAATCGGTGAATCGGAGCGTAAATTGGTCAAATATCCAATTAGAACCCGCTCGCAAGTCCGAAATACGGAATAATTCCAAGTTCGAATTATCGGATGCCGATCCGATGACGATCCGATCGAATCCAAACCTATTTCATATCCGAAACACGCTAACTTATGATTTTCCAACACTTAGACTCTAAATCGGTGAATCGGAGCGTAAATTGGTTAAATATCCAATTAGAACCCGCTCGCAAGTCCGAAATTCGGAATAATTCTAAGTTCGAATTATCGGATGCCGATCCGATGACGATCCGATCGAATCCAAACCTAGCTATTTTATATCCGAAACACGCTAAGTTATGATTTTCCAACACTTAGACTCTAAATCGGTGAATCGAATCGTAAATTGGTCAAATATCCAATTAGAACCCACTCGCAAGTCCGAAATACGGAATAATTCCAACTTCAAATTATCGGATGCCGATCCGATGACGATCGGATCGAATCCAAACCTATTTCATATCCGAAACACGCTAAGTTATGATTTTCCAACACTTAGACTCTAAATCGGTGAATCGGAGCGTAAATTGGTCAAATATCCAATTAGAACCCGCTCGCAAGTCCGAAATACGGAATAATTCCAAGTTCGAATTATCGGATGCCGATCCGATGACGATCCGATTGAATCCAAACCTATTTCATATCCGAAACACGCTAACTTATGATTTTCCAACACTTAGACTCTAAATCGGTGAATCGGAGCGTAAATTGGTCAAATATCCAATTAGAACCCGCTCGCAAGTCCGAAATACAGAATAATTCCAACTTCGAATTATCGGATGCCGATCCGATGACGATCGGATCGAATCCAAACCTATTTCATATCCGAAACAAGCTAAGTTATGATTTTCCAACACTTAGACTCTAAATCGGTGAATCGGAGCGTAAATTGGTCAAATATCCAATTAGAACCCGCTCGCAAGTCCGAAATACGGAATAATTCCAAGTTCGAATTATCGGATGCCGATCCGATAACGATCCGATCGAATCCAAACCTAGCTATTTCATATCCGAAACACGCTAAGTTATGATTTTCCAACACTTAGACTCTAAATCGGTGAATCGAATCGTAAATTGGTCAAATATCCAATTAGAACCCGCTCGCAAGTCCGAAATACGGAATAATTCAAACTTCGAATTATCGGATGCCGATCCGATGACGATCGGATCGAATCCAAACCTATTTCATATCCGAAACACGCTAAGTTATGATTTTCCAACACTTAGACTCTAAATCGGTGAATCGGAAGCTAAATTGGTCAAATATCCAATTAGAACCCGCTCGCAAGTCCGAAATACGGAATAATTCCAAGTTCGAATTATTGGATGCCGATCCGATGACGATCCGATTGAATCCAAACCTATTTCATATCCGAAACACGCTAACTTATGATTTTCCAACACTTAGACTCTAAATCGGTGAATCGGAGCGTAAATTGGTCAAATATCCAATTAGAACCCGCTCGCAAGTCCGAAATACGGAATAATTCTTCGAATTATCGGATGCCGATCTGATGACGATCGGATCGAATCCAAACCTATTTCATATCCGAAACACGCTAAGTTATGATTTTCCAACACTTAGACTCTAAATCGGTGAATCAGAGCGTAAATTGGTCAAATATCCAATTAGAACCCGCTCGTAAGTCCGAAATACGGAATAATTCCAAGTTCAAATTATCGGATGCCGATCCGATGACGATCCGATTGAATCCAAACCTATTTCATATCCGAAACACGCTAACTTATGATTTTCCAACACTTAGACTCTAAATCGGTGAATCGGAGCGTAAATTGGTCAAATATCCAATTAGAACCCGCTCGCAAGTCCGAAATACGGAATAATTCCAACTTCGAATTATCGGATGCTGATCCGATGACGATCGGATCGAATCCAAACCTATTTCATATCCGAAACACGCTAAGTTATAATTTTCCAACACTTAGACTCTAAATCGATGAAACGGAGCGTAAATTGGTCAAATATCCAATTAGAACCCGCTCGCAAGTTCGAAATACGGAATAATTCCAAGTTCGAATTATCGGATGCCGATCCGATGACGATCCGATCGAATCCAAACCTAGCTATTTCATATCCGAAACACGCTAAGTTATGATTTTCCAACACTTAGACTCTAAATCGGTGAATCGAATCGTAAATTGGTCAAATATCCAATTAGAACCCGCTCGCAAGTCCGAAATACGGAATAATTCCAACTTCAAATTATCAGATGCCGATCCGATGACGATCGGATCGAATCCAAACCTATTTCATATCCGAAACACGCTAAGTTATGATTTTCCAACACTTAGACTCTAAATCGGTGAATCGGAGCGTAAATTGGTCAAATATCCAATTAGAACCCGCTCGCAAGTCCGAAATACAGAATAATTCCAAGTTCGAATTATCGGATGCCGATCCGATGACGATCCGATTGAATCCAAACCTATTTCATATCCGAAACACGCTAACTTATGATTTTCCAACACTTAGACTCTAAATCGGTGAATCGGAGCGTAAATTGGTCAAATATCCAATTAGAACCCGCTCGCAAGTCCGAAATACGGAATAATTCCAACTTCGAATTATCGGATGCCGATCCGATGACGATCGGATCGAATCCAAACCTATTTCATATCCGAAACACGCTAAGTTATGATTTTCCAACACTTAGATTCTAAATCGGTGAATCAGAGCATAAATTGGTCAAATATCCTATTAGAACCCGCTCGCAAGTCCGAAATACGGAATAATTCCAACTTCGAATTATCGGATGCCGATCCGATGACGATCGGATCGAATCCAAACCTAGCTATTTTATATCCGAAACACGCTAACTTATGATTTTCCAATACTTAGACTCTAAATCGGTGAATCGAATCGTAAATTGGTCAAATATCCAATTAGAACCCGCTCGCAAGTCCGAAATACGGAATAATTCCAAGTTCGAATTATCGGATGCCGATCCGATGACGATCGGATCGAATCCAAACCTATTTCATATCCGAAACACGCTAAGTTATGATTTTCCAACACTTAGACTCTAAATCGGTGAATCGGAGCGTAAATTGGTCAAATATCCAATTAGAACCCGCTCGCAAGTCCGAAATACAGAATAATTCCAACTTCGAATTATCGGATGCCGTTCCGATGACGATCCGATCGAATCCAAACCTATTTCATATCCGAAACACGCTAAGTTATGATTTTCCAACACTTAGACTCTAAATCGGTGAATCGGAGCGTAAATTGGTCAAATATCCAATTAGAATTTGCTCGCAAGTCCGAAATACGGAATAATTCCAAGTTCGAATTATCGGATGCCGATCCGATGACGATCCGATCGAATCCAAACCTAGCTATTTCATATCCGAAACACGCTAAGTTATGATTTTCCAACACTTAGACTCTAAATCGGTGAATCAAATCGTAAATTGGTCAAATATCCAATTAGAACCCGCTCGCAAGTCCGAAATACGGAATAATTCCAACTTCGAATTATCGGATGCCGATCCGATGACGATCGGATCGAATCCAAACCTATTTCATATCCGAAACACGCTAAGTTATGATTTTCCAACACTTAGACTCTAAATCGGTGAATCGGAGCGTAAATTGGTCAAATATCCAATTAGAATTTGCTCGCAAGTCCGAAATACGGAATAATTCCAAGTTCGAATTATCGGATACCGATCCGATGACGATCCGATCGAATCCAAACCTAGTTATTTCATATCCGAAACACGCTAACTTATGATTTTCCAACACTTAGACTCTAAATCGGTGAATCGAATCATAAATTGGTCAAATATCCAATTAGAACCCGCTCGCAAGTCCGAAATACGGAATAATTCCAACTTCGAATTATCGGATGTCGATCCGATGACGATCGAATCGAATCCAAACCTATTTCATATCCGAAACACGCTAAGTTATGATTTTCCAACACTTAGATTCTAAATCGGTGAATCAGAGCGTAAATTGGTCAAATATCCAATTAGAACCCGCTCGCAAGTCCGAAATACGGAATAATTCCAACTTCGAATTATCGGATGCCGATCCGATGACGTTCGGATCGAATCCAAACCTAGCTATTTCATATCCGAAACACGCTAACTTATGATTTTCCAACACTTAGACTCTAAATCGGTGAATCGAATCGTAAATTGGTCAAATATCCAATTAGAACCCGCTCGCAAGTCCGAAATACGGAATAATTCCAAGTTCGAATTATCGGATGCCGATCCGATGCCGATCGGATCGAATCCAAACCTATTTCATATCCGAAACACGCTAAGTTATGATTTTCCAACACTTAGACTCTAAATCGGTGAATCGGAGCGTAAATTGGTCAAATATCCAATTAGAACCCGCTCGCAAGTCCGAAATACGGAATAATTCCAACTTTGAATTATCGGATGCCGATCCGATGACGATCGGATTGAATCCAAACCTATTTCATATCCGAAACACGCTAAGTTATGATTTTCCAACATTTAGACTCTAAATCGGTAAATCGGAGCGTAAATTGGTCAAATATCCAATTAGAACCCACTCGCAAGTCCGAAATACGAAATAATTCCAACTTCGAATTATCGGATGCCGATCCGATGACGATCGGATCAAATCCAAACGTATTTCATATCCGAAACACGCTAAGTTATGATTTTCCAACACTTAGACACTAAATCGGTGAATCGGAGCGTAAATTGGTCAAATATCCAATTAGAACCCGCTCGCAAGTCTGAAATACGGAATAATTCCAACTTCGAATTATCGGATGCCGATCCGATCGAATCCAAACCTATTTCAAAACCGAAACACGCTAACTTATCATTTTTTAACGCTTAGACTCGGTTATAGATATAAACCATTTTTTTAACAAATACATGTTAATTGCAGGAGCAGGGCGGCGTCAGGGGATCGATGAGAGCACCAGCATTGGTGGTGGGCGGGCGTGGTTGAGATAGGGCAGCGTCAGGGGATCGATGAGAGCACCAGCGTTGGTGGCTGGCGGGGGTGGTTGAGATAGGGTATGTATCATCTCTCAGTTCTGGATTGTTTAAATATTATTTTGTAATATGTGGTTATTTTTTGTTCTTGTCTATAATTGTCGGCCGGGTACTGTGGTAGTATTTGATAATTTGCTGTAATTTTTTTATCAATTTCGGTAATATTTTAAAATTTGCGGTAATATTTTATAAATTGTGGTAATATTTGATAAATTGTGGTAATATATTGTGGTATTGTTATAAATCACAGGAATTAAATAACATTATTTAGGTAAATTTATTATAAAAAAAACATACTTATTACCGACGGAAATTATTTATTCCGTCGGTAATAATGTTTTTATTTTTTTAAATTATAAATAATTTGCCGACGGTATATAATATTCGTCCGTAATATATTTATTATTACCGACGAGTAATATATATATGCGTCGGTAATATATATAGTATTACCGACGGATATATAATATCGGTCGGTAATATATATATTATCGCCGACGGGCAATATATATATGCGTCGGTAATATATATAGTATTACCGACAGTACAACCCTAACCGTCGGTACAATGCTTATATATTACCGACGTATTATTAGTTTCGTCGGTACAAATATATTATATTAATTTTTAATTGATTAAATATTACCGACGGCTTTAGTATGACCGTCGGTATTAATTATTATTACCGACGGTAATATTTGGTCCGTCGTGTTGTTTTCCCCGACGCCTTTTTTCATGACAACCAGCGACGGAAATATCTTCCGTCGCTATAGAACATTACCGACGGAATATTAATATTACCGACGGATATTGTCCGTCGGTAATAACTGTTTTTTTTGTAGTGCTCTCTCTCTCTCTTCTGGTGCTTCAAATCATTTTTTTTAGAGAGATGATGAGGTTTGCTCCAACTTGATTTTTTTTTGCAGGTAGAATTCTGTCGGGTCGGTGGCGACTTCGAGCTGAAGCACACCTTCTCCAACCTCGAGAGCAGTATGGACGGCAGCGGTTTGCCTTCCTCCCATTCGAAATCAACGAACGACGATGAGGATCGCGCCCCCCCAAAAACCCATGCAAATATCTCTCTCCCTCTCTCTCTTGGCTGGTGTTTGCTGTTGATTCTGATCATGGGTTTTTTCAGACCTCATTAGGCCGCTGCAACTCTAACATTAGGCCGCTGCAAATCTCTCTCTCTCTCTCTCTCTCTCTCTCTCTCTCTCTCTCTCTGATTGTAGTAAGTTTTTATCTAGTTGTGAATCGAAGCATTGGTTTCAATGAATTTTTTCTTTTTGTAAAAATGACTTTTTTTTTTCTGTACTGAGTTTTGTTATATCGCCTAAATCATTTGGTTCTTGATGCCTTGCTGATGTTTGGATGATTCATATTTTTCTCTACCAATTTTCAAGATGATCGTATGGTTTTTGGTAGTTTCTCCTTTTTTACATATTAAATTTGTTCCCTTGCTATCATATATGTAACTTCTTTGTTCTGTTGATTTAAGATGTCCATTTCGAAGATGAAGATGTGTAAACTAGATTCTGTATGACTGTTGTGATGTTTTATTGTTTTGTCACAGTTACTGATCGGAAAGGTAATTGTTGGGGAATATTTTTCGCTAGTCTGAGCGGTTACCCTGCAATACAGAAAAAGCGTGAGAACGACTGGCTCCCTCCGGAGCGCAGACCCTCCGACGCTCAAGTCAAAATAGGTACGAACAGGGGAGAGCTGTAGTAGTTGGAAAGTGTTAGGGTTTTGGGTTTCGAACCTGTACTTTGGAGCCGGGGGTGGTACCTTTATAGCATTTTTGTAGACTGCCAGAGATGGACACATGGCGGCTTCTTCCCGCACCTTCTACGGGCCCATGTGTTAACCCACATGGGTTTTTGATGGCGTTTGTCATTTAGCCTACTAGGCAGTGGCGAGAAAAGACTCACCGGTCTTGTCTTTGCCAGGTGGAGATTCTGGAAAGCTCTAGTCTGGGAGGTCCTAAACCGACTATGCCGGCTTCCGTGAACTGCAATCGTCCACGTAGCTCCATGGGGGTAGTAACATATGTCGATTTGGCACCGCCTTACTGTAGGCAAACTCCTTGGGCAAAGGGGGGCGATCTCCTAGGCTGTTGGCGTGATCAGGCAAGCTCCTGAGTGAGCTGTGGGTGTTGGGTTTGACGAGCTCCTAAGCGAGCTGTGGGTGTTTGTAGATATTATTCTAAGTTTTCTATTAGCAAAAGGGGCGATCCCTCCACGTGTGAGCTAGTCGTCGGGCGGGTTGTGAGCACCAGCCGCGGGCACTCAGCATGTAAGCTAGTCGCGTGCGGTCTGGGTCAGCTTCAGGCGGGCTGTAAGCCACGGTCACAGGCGGCCTCAGGTAGAGAGTTTAGACTCGTAGTACCTCACAAATGAGGCCTCGAGGAAGATGCTGATCTGTCCAAGGGACGTAGTGATCCGCTACTGCAAGCGCCGGGCGGGCTACGAGCACCGGCCACTGGGCGACCTCTAGCACGTGCGAGCTGGTCGCATGTGGTCAGGGTCAGCCCTGGGCGGGGCTGTAAGCCATGGCCACAGGCGGCCTCGCCTAGAGCAGTACCTCATAAATGAGGCCTCAAGGAAGATGCTACTCTGCCAAAAGGGCACAGTGATTCGCTACTGCAAGTGCCGGGCGGGCTACGAGCACCGGCCATTGGGCGACCTCTACCACGTGGGTCAGGGTCAGCCCTGGGCGGGCTGTAAGCCACGGCCATAGGCAGCCTCGCGTAGAGAACTTAGACTCGCTAAGGCAAACTCCGAGCGGGCAACGAGCACCAGTCACGGGGCGACCTCTTCCGCTTGTGAGCTGGTCGCATGCATCCAGGGTCGGCCCCGGGCGGGCTGTGAACCACGACCACAAGTGCTCTGTCCAAGGGATGCAACGATCCACTAATGCCAGATTCCAGACTGGCTGCAAGCACCAGCCGCTAATTGACCTCTTCCGCGTGTGAGCTGGTCGCATACGGTCAGGGTCAGCCCTGGGCGAGCTGTGAGCGCCAGCCACAGGCGATTTCTTCTCTTTGTGTCTTGCTCAAATTGCCCCCCGCTACTGCCACGTGGATAACAAACTGGTGAAAATTTTTGCACCATCATTACCCCCTCTCGAGGGAGCGGCTAAGCATAGCCCTGCTCGCTCAGGAGTCTAGAAAGGTTATCCACGTAGACCAGTTCGATCCTTCTGTCTGCTGACCAGCTCCTGCTGAATGGTATTCCGCTCTGCGAAGTCAGCTACAGGGTGTGACATTAGGCCGCTTAAGGTGTCTTCATCGTGCCTGCCCATGATATCACCAGGTTGCTTAACGAGCTAAGCTGCGTGGTATCAGGCCGCGTAAGGTGTTTCCGTCGCGTCTATCCGTGATGTCACCAGGTCGTTCAACGAGCTAAGCTGCGTGGTATCAGGCCTTGTAAGGTGTCTTCATCGTGCCTGCCCGTGATATCACCAGGTCGCTCAACGAGCTAAGCTGCGTGGTATCAGGCCACGTAAATTTTCACCGCATCTACCCGTGATGTCACCAGGTTGCTTAACAAGCTAAGCTGTGTAGCATCAGGCCACGTAAGGTGTCTCTGCCGTGTCTGCCCGTGATATCACTAGGTTGCTCAACGAGCTAAGCTGCGTGGCATCAGGCCGTGTAAGGTGTTTTCGTCGCGTCTGCCCGTGATGTCACCAGGTCGCTCAACGAGCCAAGCTGTGTGGCATCAGGCCGCGTAAGATATCTTCGTCGCGTCTGCCCGTGATGTCACCAGGTCGCTCAATGAGCAAAACTGTATGGCATCAGTCCGCGTAAGGTATCTCCGCCGCGTCTGCTCGTGATGTCACTAAGTCGCACAATGAGTTAAGCTGCATGGCATCAGGCCGCTTAAGGTGTCTCCGCCGCGTCTGCCCGTGATGTCACCAGGTCGCTCAACGAGCTAAGCTGCATGGCATCAAGCCACTTATGGTGTCTCCGCCGTGTCTGCCCATGATGTCACCAGGTCACTCAATGAGCTAAGCTGAGTGGCATCAGGCCGCGTGTGTGGTTTCCCCGACGATCCGAGGACCATACCCCAAACGAGGTAGCTATATCGATAAAAAATAAACAAAATTGTAAAAAGATCGATATGCATGAAAATTCGACATGTGCGAAATAGTGGGGCCCTATAGCTCGATAAAAATACAAATCGATAGAAATTGAACCAAAACAGAGCGTAAGGGCCAAAGGATGGAAGTTCAACGAGCGATGAAAGAATCAAAATCTATCTATCCCCTGTCCGGTTAAGGATCCTCAGAACCTCGGTTTTGCTTATCACGTCTGTATGACAGCGGACAGTGGCCTTGCCTCTAGCTTTCGATGTTAGTGGCTTGCAATCTCACCAAATTGTCTAGCTTCGAGGGATTACCAAGAGATTTTCAGGTCGCCTAAATAGGTAGTCACCCATTCAGGTCCCCTTAGATCATCCCGGGGTGCTTTCTTTCATGGCATGTGAATGCGAAGGACCCCGGTCATTTTTAAAGTCCCTTAGACAGTGGACTACTTTGGTTATCTCAAAGTCGTTCGGGACGGCCACTGAGAACCCTGGTCTTGCTTTAAGTTCGTATGACGACGGACTGTTCTTTGAGGAAGCTGCGTGCGAGCTGATCGAGTGTGAGTTGTTCTCTGTGGATTACTATCGAGCACAGATTTGAATACTCCTTTAGTCCAAACACTCTTCATTGCACAAAATGGTTTACAAGAGGGCGCCTACACGTAAGGTAGGAGGATGCTGCTGTTTGGCCATCTTTCCTCGGCGATCCAACACCACATCTTCGAATTTAATGCGTTGCTGGACCAAGGCGAAGAGCTTGATCATGGTACGGGGATCGAAAATGACAATTGCGTCATGAAGCTCACCTCCTTGGGGGAGCGCACTCCAGAAGGCACTCACGGCTGTCCGGTCTCGCCCTGCTAAATCTTCGAGGGCGAGATAGGCATTCTGGAATCGCATTGAGAGGCACTGGAGGGTCTCCCGTGCACCCATGGTGAGACCAAACAGTGATTCGATTCGCTTCGAGGGTTGTCGATTGCACCGATACTGTTCCAGGAACAGTATGGACAGAGCAGTGAAGCTCGGGATCAAGCCCGGAGGTAACTTATGAAACCAGTTCAGGGCCGAACCCGTTAAGCTGCTTAGGAAGGCACAGCACAGAATATGATCCTGGTCCTGGAAAAATAGTAACTTTCGATAAGCCAACACATGGTCGACTGGATCCTGCGATCCATCGAACATGATGAACTTCGGAGGAGTCCAAAGCTGGGGGAAGTCTCCTCGATGCACCTCTCTCGTGAAGGGCGAGCTCCCTCCCTGAAGGGCCAGGTCTTCCAAAAGGTCGACAGGCATGCCGGGTAACTACCAGTGCCCAGGGTGATCCCCCAAGAGTGGATGCGCAGGCCCTAGGCGATCTTACACATTTCCTTGAGTTCGGACCGCACCCTCGCTACGGTGATGTCCGGAGACGATGTACTGGCGTCTGCTACACTGCTTTACCAGTAGTTGCCTCGGTGTAGAAAAAGATCTGTATGAGGCCGTCATCTCGCGTGTCTCTGCATGGGGTAACACTTCTACCGTGGGTTCCTTCCTACGCTGATGGTGCGGGTTATGGTCTCTCCATCCAGACCTTACCTATGGCTCGTCCAAGTCTGCACTTTGGTGAGGAGGGGTCGTTGGCGGGGTTGACTTGTTGCTGGAGCACTGGGTGACGAGTCGCTGTAGCCGCTCGAGAGCGGTCCCTTTTGTCCTGCGCGCCACTGCGTTCTCCACAGGGGGCTCCTACTGGGATGCCCGCCGTATGGGCGCTATTGTGGGTTGATGCGATTCTGGGGCAGGGGGAGGTCACGCAGGGGGAGCGACCCCCGTCGACACTCCCAGACGCTGGGGCGGGATCACTGACCCTCCCATCCGCGGGTCAAGCCCGGGGGAGTAATCAATCCTTCAACTCGTCGCCGGAACCTGGCGCAGTTGCGCTAGCTCGTCCATCATGGCCTGTTGAGTGGCCAACATCTCCAAAAGAAGCTGGTCACTAAGCAGGACAGGGGTTGGGAAGCTTCGACGGGCGGTCCGCTGCATATAGGCCCTACGCGGGCTTTCGCCCGTCTCTGTCACCGCATGGCCGGAGTCATCCGGGTATCTTTGAGTGGGACAACTTTCAACCGTGGGGTCGTGGGCGTTCTTGCAGGAACCAGTCGAAAGATCCCACACACGGTGCCAAATGTTGGGGGATATTTTTCGCTGGTCCGAGCAGTTATCCTGCAAGACAGAAAAAACGTGAGAACGGCTGGCTCCCTCCAGAGTGTAGACCCTCCGACGCTCAAGTCAGAACATGTATGAACATGGGAGTGCTGTAGTAGTTGGAAAGTGTTAGGGTTTTGGGTTTCGAACCTGTACTTTGGAGCCGGGGGTGGTACCTTTATAGCCTTTCTGTAGACCGCCAGAGATGAACACGTGACGGCTTCTTCCCGCACCTTCTACGGCCCCATGTGTTAACCCACATGGATCTTTGATGGTGTTTGTCATTTAGCCTGCCAGTCGGTGGCGAGAGGAGACTCACCGGTCTTGTCTTTGCCAGGTGAAGATTCTGGAAAGCTCTAGTTTGGGAGATCCTAGATCGACTCTACCGGCTTTTGTGAACTGCAATCGTCCATGTAGCTTCATGGGGGTAGTGACACTTGTCGATTTGGCGCCGCCTTACTGTAGGCGACCTTCGTGGGCAAAGGGGGCGATCTCCTTGGCTGTTGGCGTGATCAGGCGAGCTCCTGAGCGAGCTGTGGGTGTTGGGTTTGACGAGCTCTTGAGTGAGCTCTGGGTGTTCATAGATATCATTCTAAGTTTCCTATTAGCAAAAGGGGCGATCCCTCCACGTGCGAGCTAGTCGTCGGGCGGGCTGTGAGCACCAGCCACGGGTGACCTCCTCCGTATGTGAGCTAGTCGCATGCGGTCGGGGTCAACTCCGGGCAGGCTGTAAGCCACGGCCACAGGCGGCCTCGGGTAGAGAGTTTAGACTCGCAGTACCTCACAAATGAGGTCTCGAGGAAGATGTTGATCTATTTAAGGGACGCAGTGATCCGCTACTGCAAGCGCCGGGCGGGCTACGAGCACCGGCCACTGGGCGATCTCTAGCACGTGTGAGCTGGTCGCATGTGGTCAGGGTCAGTCGTAGGCGGGCTGTAAGCCACGGCCACAGGCGGCCTCGCGTAGAGAGCTTAGACTCGCAGTACCTCACAAATGAGGCCTCGAGGAAGATGCTGCTTTGCCAAAGGGGTGCAGCGATCCGCTACTGCAAGTGCCGGGCGGGCTACGAGCACCGGCTACTAGGCTACCTCTACCATGTGTGAGCTGGTCACATGTGGTCAGGGTCAGCCCTGGGCGGGCTGTAAGCCACAACCACAGGCAGCCTCGCGTAGAGAGCTTAGACTCGCTAAGGTAAACTCCGGGAGGGCTATGAGCACCAACCACGGGGCGACCTCTTCCGCGTGCGAGCTGGTCGCATGCGGCCAGGGTCGGCCCTGGGCGGGCTGTGAGCCACGGCCACAGGTGCTCTGTCCAAAGGATGCAACGATCCGCTAATGCCAAATTCTGGGCGGGCTGCGAGTACCAGCCGTTGGGCGACCTCTTCCGCGTGTGAGCTGGTCGCTGTGGTCAGGATCAGCCTTGGGCAAGTTGCGAGCGCCAGCCACAAGCGACTTATTCTCTCTGTGTCCTGCTCAAATTGCCTCCCGCTACTGCCACGTGGACAACAAACTAGTGAAAATTTTTGCACCATCAGTAATGGCATGGATTTAAAACTTTGGCAAGCTAATGATGCTTCTTTTTCTGGGTATGGCTCTGTATGTTTTTCTTTTGTCATGAATTAACTGTTGAGTGTAATTTATCATTTTTAAAATTTTGATTCTTAAATATTTTTTTCCTTTATTTTATGTGTGTAATATAGCATGCAGCACGTGCCGGGCTTCATCCATAGTGCGGTGCTGATGTCGAAGGACGTGGATGAGATCCTTCTGATTAGCGGTATGTTTTTAAACCAAAGATTGTGGTGTTGAGTCCCATGCCAGTTGAGGCCTCAATCAAAAACTATAAATATGATCTTTTTTTAATAGTTACTTTAGTAATATAAATAGCATACATTTATTTTTGGGGGATTTATTCACAAAAAAAAAATGAACGGTCCAAAACAAGAAATTAGTTTGATTTTGGGCTGTCGAAACAAAAGAAGATTGATTTGAAACATGATCGATAGGTGAGTGGGATGTATCGGAGAGTTCGTTCGGAAGGGTTGCCGCCGCCAAGAAGGTTGTCCTCATCCGCGTCCTCGGTGCCTTCACCCCAACCTGCAGGTTCTACATTTGCTATCATACAACTTTATGCATCATTTCATGGACTCCTTGTTTCCCCCATTAATTTGTTGCCATTTCTTTCTCTATTTAAGGGTAAATTATACTTTGACCCCGTAAAGTTTATCTCAAAAACACTTAACACCATATAGTTTAAAAACTACGTTTTGCCTCCCTTCAATTAAGTTTTGATCAGATAATGGGCGCGACGATCAAATGTATGCATCCCCAACACAAAATTTTTACGTCTCCTAAAAATTTCCTCTACCTTTTGGCATTGCTGTTGCCGACAAAGGCGGTCGCTGCAGTGCCGACACGATTGTTTATCCCACATTTATGGACCTCCATGCCTCTCTGATCAACCACCACCAGATCAAGTCTACAAATCTCGTGTCCCGGCCTCTGATCAACGTGTCCCTGGCAGCACTTCTTAATCACACCCAAATCATGCGCCTCTCTAAATTGTAACCCATTGGTTTAGAGTAGGTTGCGCTTGATGTGGGCGCCCTCACCGAATGTGGGTTCCCTCGCCGAATAAATTTTTCCACCCCTGCTGATTGTGGCGCCTTCACAGAATGTGGTCGTCCCCGCCAAATAAATTCCTCCCTCAAAATTTTTCAACGCCCTTAAAACTTAGTCACGCTCTCGCCGAATGTGCGTGCCAAAATTGGTGCAATTTGATTTCTTTGCTTTGGCTTTATAATATGTAGTGGCTTTATAATATGTAGTAGTCATTTTTAATAATTTCTATTTTAGAACACATACTATCACGAGCTTTGATATGTTTTAGCTGCATTACATTATTTCTTCTGCTTTTTACTACCTATATTCAGACTTAAATGAGAAATTCCATTGTTGGATTAGTATATGGTGGAGGGGAGTCACCCTCTCATGTGACCTGGCTAACCACCTTGTCACTTTATGAATTTTGGCATATAACATATGGAAAGCAAAGATGATCTAACTTAAAGAATAGGATCAAATCTAATTAGGCTACATGACTTGACATCATTCTAATTAGGCTACATGATTCTGATCACCTTTGGTGCAGGCCAAGATAATAAGGATTAAAGATTCACATGCATACGTTAAAGATGATATGTCTGGTTGGAATTTCTTTTGGGTTCAACCAGTAAAAGTCTTTTTTGCAGAATTATAATGGGAGCTTTGATCGTATCTTCTGCATTTCAGGGGATAATGGGATACAGTGGGCTTATGTCATTGTTCTTGAGGTGTGCTGCTAGTATGGCTTCACATGAATTTATTTTACAACACTTTCAAATTCCATTTATGCCAAAGTAAACTAATCAACTTAAATGGCCTATTAAGTCTCCTATGATTTATTGCTTCCAACTATGAATATTAGGCATGAATGAATGCTTGATTTACAGAAAAACAATGACTGAGATGTGAGGGCAGGACATTGAGGTATGGTAGCAAGTTGGAGGGAAGCAAGGTCGACGTCTCGCACGAGCTGTTTGGCCTTTTGCTGAGGTGTACAGGCATTGTCGCCGCCATCCAGTCATCGCGAGGATATAACCAAAAAAAGTGGTATCGTGATGTAACCCGCTACAAACAGTAACTATTACAAACGATTGCTCGGTAAAGGATGGCAAAAGAGTCTGTTATTCAAAAAAAGAAAAATAAAAACATTAGGGAGGAGAGAGAGAGAGAGAGAGAGAGAGAGAGAGAGAGAGAGAGAGAGAGAGAGAGAGAGAGAGAGAGAGAGAGAGAGAGAGAGAGAGAGAGAGAGAGAGAGAGAGAGAGAGAGAGAGTAGGGGCATTATCGTGGGCTTTTCATTCGTGTGTTGTTGTAATTTTTTTATTATTTATATTAAAGAAATGCAGTATTGCTTTTTGGCTTAAGATACGGGTAACAGTGGGCTCAACTTTGGTTTGTGTTAAAAGACCATTTAGTGTTCAAAATATTGTATCCATGGTTTTTTTTACTCACACCCCACTTGTTAATTCAAACTTGAGTTACACCCACACTTTTAAAAAATTTGACTGAACACTCCCAATCCGTCATCTGACCGTGAGCAACATGTTAAAAGTGCTTTTTTTTAGTTGAATTATATCCCCACTTTTATGTCGAAATTTGAGATACACCCTCACTTTTAACAGGTCGCTGAGGGTCAAGTAACGGACTGGGGGTAAAGTCAAAATTTTAAAATTATGGGGGTGTAACTCAAATTCCAATATAAAAATAGGGGTTGTAAATCAGAAAAACCCTATCCATTTTGATGCAAAGTCCATTAAAATAAAAAATAAAAAAAAAACTTCAACGTGGAGAATCTGAATTCATCCTGATGTGTGGCACCTGATCAAAAACGTCTTATGAGCCCACCCTGACAACGATGGATTGCACTCACTCCAACTGACAGACATCAGACGGTTACATTGATGGGAGTTTCCTATTTCACACATACAATGTCAAATCCCAAAAATGATGAAAATTCATTGTAAGCACCTCATAGATAGACATGGGATGAGTGTACGGATTATTTCATCACATTGATGAAGAAGAAAGAAAGAGAAATTCTTCTCATGAAGTTTCATGGTAACATAAGCTTCAACTCGTTTTCTACATCTCTTCGTCTTTACCTGGAGTTTATAATCTCTCCATCACTGAAATCATCTAAAACTCAGTTTGCTTCGAATATCATTATTCGCATCCACCCATTCTTTACTTCATGTTTATCTACACTTGGAATGTGATTCGGAGAGCTTCCGACTTCATCTTGTTACCGCTTGTCGGGTTTCATCCTTATTTATCTTTATTTGAGTTATAAACTAATATGCGAAAAATTATATATAAGCCCTTTACTGTTGAGTTGTGGTAGTACTTGCGCTCCTAAAGATCTGTCAAGTGCATCGCAGCGGTTCAAGATCATCTGAAGACTCAGCGGTTTATCTTACGGCTTTAGTTGCTCAAACTGAGAGTCATGTGATGAGTGTGTTTACTGAGGTAGATAGGTTTTTCTCGATCGTATTGTTTTATGTGCATTTTTGTCATTTATCAATTTCAGGCTTTTTGAGGACTTGACATATTTTCTCTTGCATGATTTCACCAATTTCGATTGCATTGGTTTGTTAGAGTGTATATATTTATTCATAATCTTTGTTTAGGCTATTTTAGTCCCTTTTGGGTATGCTCACCCTTTGGTAAGTATAGTGATATATAGGGCATTTGCCCCATTGAGTAAAGTGAGCTTTTACTCCCAAATCTCAGTTTTTTATTTTCCTTTTTAGGTCTAACATGGTATCAGATCTTCCATAGGCCTTTGGTAGAGATTTCTTCAATCCATATCAAAGCCTTCATCAAAGCTTCAACGAAGCTTCGTCTGCATCAATAGCTTCGAGATCGAAGTTCTGAAGCTTCATATGCATCGATAGCTTCATTTGATGCTTCATCTGCATCAATAGCTTCATCGATAGCTTCATCTGCATCAAGCTTTGAGATCGAAGTCTTATTCAAAAGCCTTCATTGGAGCTGATCATCGAAGTTTCTTCAGGACCTCAAGTCTCGTGGTATTAGATCTTCAAGATCAAGATATCTAGCCTTGCTCATGTTTGCTGCAGATTTCTCGACGGAGAGGAAGCAAGAGAAGACCTCGCGGGCTCTGCGGACTTCAGATCTTTGGCTCTACGGACTTTGATTGCTGCGGGGCTCGATCTGCAAGTTTCTATCGCTGCGGGCTCGTAGATGCTTCAGATGCTTAGATGAGGCCGGCGGCTCAGAGAAGAAGAAGGAAACCCTAAGTATAAGTTGATCTCAGCTCTCATCTTAGCCATCCATCAAAACTGCGGTTAGATCCACTTCACTTAAGTTTATTTGCCACATCATCGGTCCGGTACAGGCTCTCTTTGGTTCAGTTTGGTCTATTCTTCTCACTGGTTCAGTGCAGAAATTGATTCAGTTTAGTTTTATTTTTCTCACAGGTCCAGTTCAGAGAATGGTTCAATTTGGTTTATTCTCCTCACTAGTTCAGATCAAAGACTGGTTTGGTTCAATTCTGTTCCGTTCATGGGTTTATTCCCATCACTAGTTTATTCTCCACTTGACTTCTTTTGTGCTGTGAAGTAAACCAGTGAAGTAAACTAGTGAAGTAAAGTGCAGTGCATTGATGTGCTGTGAGGTGCAGTGAAGTAAAGTGCAGTGCATTGATGTGCTATGAGATGCAGTGAAGTAAAGTGCAGTACTGTAAGGTGCAGTGAAGTAAAGTGCGATATTATGAGGTGCAGTGAAGTAAAGTGCAGTGTGATGGCGATCAAAGCGACTTTTGGTGGTTCTTGTGCCAAGTCGTCTTCTCATGGTCAATATCATCTGAGTCGCTCTAGCGGTTCTTGGATCTTTGACTCAGGTGCTACTCATCACTTGACCTCCAATGCTACTGTTCTCACCGAATGTACAGGTGTTGCTCCTCAGCTGCAGCTTCGCACTACCGACGGGTCTCCTTTGAAAATCACTTGCTCTGGCTGTATCTCCACATCTTCTAACCCCAGTGGTTGTCTCTCACTTCCGGATGTGCTCCATGCTCCTCGTGTGTCGATCAATCTGATCTTGGTTAATAGATTGGCTTATCTCGGTTTCACTGTTACTTTCTCAGCGTCCTCTTGTGTGGTGGAAGACCCTCGCACTGGCCATCAGATTGGGACAGGACGGAGACATGATGGCCTGTACAGTTTAGAGCAACTTCATATTTCCTTGCCCTCCGATGCTTCATGTGTTGTTGCTCTTTCCACTGCCGACCTGTGGCATCGCCGCCTTGGGCATCCCTCTACAATGCACCTTTGAAGCATGTTTTAGTCCGGACACTTAGGTAATATCTCTTTCACTCCTCCGTCTCCCTGCATAAGTTGTCAGCTCTCTAAGCACTTGACTCTTCCTTTTTTCTCCAGTGAGTCTGTGTCTATTTCTCCTTTTGACCTTGTGCACTCTGACATTTGGGAACCATCACCTATTTCGTCCATGTCTGGTTTTTACTATTACGTCAGTTTCATTGACGACTATTCTCGGTTTACCTGGGTGACTCTCCTGCATCATAGGTTCGATGTGTGTCAGGTCTATCGTGATTTCACTAGTATGGTTCATACTCAGTTTGGAAAACGAATTAAAGTTTTTCGCTCAGATGGCACTCGAGAGTATCTTTCTTCTGAGTTTTGTGACATTCTCTTCTCTTACGGTACTCTACCCCAGCAGTCGTGTCCTTACACAACTGCACAGAATGGGATTGCCGAGAGGAAGCATCGTCACATTCTTAAGACTGATCAGTCTCTTTTGTTCTCTACCTCAATTCCTCACCACTTCTGGGCTGAAGCTGTTCTTACCTCTGTTCATTTGATTAACTAGACACCTTCCCCCCTTCTTTCTGGTCAGTACCCATTTCAACGGCTCTATTCAACTGTTCCCAACTATAGAGTTCTACGGACTTTCAGTTGTACCAGCTTTGTTTTGCTTCCACCTGGGGAGCATACAAAGTTTTCTCTTCGGTCGGCCAAGTGTGTCTTCTTAGGATATAGTTTTGTGCACAAGGGATGGCATTGCTATAACCCATATGTTCGTCGTATCCGTATCTTTCGACACGTGACCTTCTTCGAGGACACACCTTTCTTCTCAGGATCCTCCTCCTCTTCGGACTTGTCCTTCCTTCAAAATCCTAGTTCCCCTTCGGGTCTCCTCCCTACCCCAGTAACTCCGGACGCTCTTACTGTCCCTGTTATGGTGCCTGAGCCTATTCACCTACCTGTCATTTATACATATGCTCGTCACCAGCCAGAGCCCGCTCCACCTGTATTGCCAACTTCACCAGTTTCGCCTGCTACCACTTCTGCTACAGACACTTCAGGTTTATCACCTTCACTGTCACTCCCAGGTGCTAGTAACGTTGGATCTTCTGCTCCCTCTACGCGCTATCCTGAGCGTGAAAGGCATACACCTAATCGCTATGGCTTTTCTCAGATTGCTTCTTACTCGCCCCATTTCCAGTCCTTCCTTGTGACTATTCACTCTCTTCAGGAGCCACAGACTTATCGTGAGACAGTTCAGATTCCACACCGGCAGCAAGCTATGGCCGAGGAGTTACACGCTCTTCAGCAGACTGGTACTTGGGAGCTTGTTCCTCTTCCTCTAAGGAAGGATCCTGTCAGCTGTCGCTGGGTCTATCAGATCAAAACTCACTATGATGGATAGATTGAGAGATACAAGGCTCGTCTAGTTGCTCGTGGTTTCACTCAGGAGCATGGTATTGACTACGAGGAGACTTTCGCTCCTGTTGCGAAGATGACTTCTATCCGGACTCTGTTAGCAGTTGCTTCTGCTCGTCACTGGCTACTCTTCTAGATGGATTTGAAGAACGCGTTTCTTCATGGAGATCTCTCTGAGGAGGTCTATATGAGTCCCCCTCCTGGTCTTTCGACTCCTCCCTAGTATTTTTGTCATCTTCGTCGGGCCATTTATAGTCTCAAGCATGCTCCTCGGGTTTGGTTTGAGCCCTTCAGGTCCTCAGTGCTTGCAGCCGGCTTTACAGAGAGCATGAATGACTATGCTATGTTCACTCACACCTCTAATCATGGTCATACGATACTGCTTCTATATATTGATGACATGATCATTACCGGTGACGATACTGCTACTATCGATTCTCTGAAGAGGCACCTCCAGCAGCAGTTCAAGATGAAAGACCTTGGCCCGCTTCGCTACTTCCTCGGCTTTGAGGTTGCTTCATCTCCCCGGGAATACTTGGTCTCTCAGCAGAAGTTTACTTTTGATATATTGAGCCGTGTTGCACTTCCTGATTTACGGACCATGGATACACCGATGGAGCTTAATGTGAAGCTTCGTCCCACTGATGGCGAGCCGCTTTCAGATCTCATGCGCTACCGTCAGCTTGTTGGTGCTCTTGTCTATTTGACTATCACTCGCCCAGACATTGCACATGCTATTCGAGTTCTTAGTCAGTTTGTCAGTGCTCCTCGCTCCGCTCACTATACAACAGTACTGAGGATTCTTCACTATCTTTGAGGCACGGTGACTCGCTCCTTGCTGTTTTCGCATCTTATTCATTGGAGCTTCGTGCCTTTTCCGATGCAGATTGGGGGGCGATCCCACTGATCGACGATCCACCACTGGTTTTTGTATTTTTCTAGGTGATTCGCTCATCTCCTGGAAAAGCAAGAAGCAGGAGATTGTTTCGCTATCTAGTACCGAGGCCGAGTATTGTGCTATAGCACGCACTTCGTGTGAGGTCATTTGGCTGCGTCGCCTACTCGAGGATATGGGTGTTCATCTGACCTCGTCGACTCCCCTCCACTGTGACAACCGGAGTGCTATTCAAATAACTAGCAATCTGGTGTTTCACGAGCGCACAAAGTACATTGAGCTGGATTGTCATTATGTTCGACATCGCTATAAGGATGGCACGCTCTCACTTCCACATGTGTCTTCTACAGAGCAGCTTGCAGACTACTTTACGAAGACATATGCTATTCAGCATTTTCAATATCTCCTTGGCAAACTCTTGATGTATGATCCACCTTGAGTTTGAGGGGGGGTGTTCGAGTGTGTAGATTTATTCTTAATCCTTGTTTAGGTTCTTTTAGTCCCTTTTGGGTATGCTCACCCTTTGGTGACCCCATCCTTTGCATAGTGATATATAGGGCATTTGCCCCATTAAGTAAAGTGAGCTTTTACTCCCAAATCTTAGTTTTCTATTTTCCTTTTTGGGTCTAACATGGTTGTATCAATCACACATTTTTATCAAGGTTTACGCATGTCAAATTTTGGCTTTGTCAAGTCTTGGTCTAAAGGATCCAGTATTTATAATTTCTTCTATGTGTTGGAAGTCCACAGGAGGCGTCCGGACAATTGTTTGAAATCTTAGTGGTTTTGGTTCGAACAACTATTTGGATCCTTAGTGGTTCTGCTCCGAACAATGGTTTGGACCCCTTATGTACTAGGTCAGAACAACTATTCGGACTCCTAGGCATAAGGTCGGATAGAGTGATAGTGGTTCGGATCGTTAGGGACCTTTTGTCACTGGGTGTCCGAACAATAATTCGGACTGCCTTCAGTGTTTTCTAGAGTGTTGAGTCTGCCGTCCTAACAGTTGTTCTGACCGCTAGAACCCAGACATTTTTGTATAAATACCTCCTTTCTCTTCTGAGTTTGTGTTAAAAATTGAAAATAAAAGTCTATGTGTCGGAAAACTTTTTGAAAAATTTTCTCCCTTTCATCCCCTCTGCAAACCCTACTACCAATGTATGATTTATAGGCTTGTAGGTCGTTTTTTTACCACGTATGCTTTAATTTGATGTAAATTAAATATTTTTTTTTCTTTTATCGGATTGTGATTTTAGAACCCTTTGCTTAGGTTAAGTGGTTTATTTTTAGTTACTCTCTATCCTACCCTTGTAAATCCCATGTGATGGGTTCTTCCGTGTGAAATAGAAGAGTGTTAGGTCTTGCTTGTGTGACATGGCAAGAGGAATCTTAATTCCTCTCAGTAGGGAGTCGGGGTTTACCGACATAATTTATTTAAGGTCCGTCGGACGGGTTACTCTGGTGAAGTAGTCCTTTATATAGTGCTACCACCCACAATGAGGTGTGATTCACCGTTGGGCACATTCCAGTCTTGCGGGGATGTGCATTGGTGTCTTCGTGTGTGTGAAGCACGGAAGTCCGAGCGACGACATGGGTGAGCACTTGGGCCACGCGTGTTGGATCTCGTAAAGGCTTCCGAGTAGGGAGTATGGGAAACACTGGAAGGAGACTACAGAAGGCAGCGTGGAAAGGAGGGATCGATGTCCTGAACAAGTCCCGTGTGTTCGTTCTTTGTGTCTGTAATCAGATCTTTTGCTTAGTTGATTGCTCCCACCACTAGGTGTGATGTCGGCGAGTTTTTTTTCCATGAAGGGTTTCCATGTAAAAATATATGTGTGAGCTGTAGTTTAAATTATAAATGTAAGCCTTGTATGCTTTTATCTAGCACTTCACAGAAACCCATTAAACTGATAATCTTTACAAATGAGGGAGAAAGAGAGAGAACTACCCGATATCAAATCATCATTGCATGCAAATTATAATATTCCGTGGTGAGTCGAGAACTTAGCATAACATAATTTTTAATCTATCAGATGTCTCACATTATGCCTATTGATCAGGACGATCATAGGAGGTACAATTTTATAGAGACCAGCATGCTCCTGTCGTACCTCCCACTAGTCCCTCTATGTGGGATCTACTCGTGGTTAGGGTAATTTCATACTTTGGTACTTTTTGGACTATAAAATCAAATTTAATTTCATCCCAAAGGTAGTCCTCATCCTTATTACCTATTTTCTAAGACTTTCTTGACCATATGGAATTCCTACATCTTATTTCATTTTGTTGTCCTGTAATTGTAGTAACCATATTTCGAGGAAAACATGATCCGATTTAACTTTACTTTGATCCATCTTAAGGGGAAGTCCATCCGATATTAGTAGGAGCAATGTTATTCACACATCCAGTTTTACATCTGTATCGGGCCATCCGGATGTGGCGCCTAATCACAGCAGTCCCATGCCTACTAGTAGGGATGAGTGCGATTCACATGTCAAGGCTGGGTATAACGCGCGGTTGTGATCACATGCCACATCATGATGGTCCAATCTGGATGGAAAATATGATGATTGTCCAATATTTACCTATTAGGAGCCTATACTTTCATGCTGAAATTGTGTTGTTTGGACACATATTCTCTTTAAAATCTGATCTAATTTGTCTTTTACTTGAATGTCCTATTGGTTAGATCAATCTAAATTATTTTATCCTATTAATTTTAAGCTCTATCACATGTTTAGTTGGTAGATTAATATTTTCCTCTCAAGTATACATGCTGAATTTAAAAGTTGAGCACTAATTTTTGATAATATATCTTGTCAGATCAAAAATGAGTAGCTAAGATTGCATGAATTATGTCTATCTCATTGTAGAAATCATGATTGATGCCATACAACAAGATATTACATGATAAAAGAAAGTATCAACACACAGAGCAATGAAATTACAAAGAGAACATAGAGGTTTTCGTGGAAACCCCTCCTCCAAATTGCGAGGAAAAAACCACGATAAGTTCAAGGAAGATGCACTAACAAATCAAAGAGTACCGAAACTCAAATCTCTCAAGAAATCAACATTCTCTAAATTGACTCTCTCTCTCTCTCTCTCTCTCTCTCTCTCTCTCTCTCAAAAAGTTCAAAAGCTAAGCACAGACTCTAAGGTTTTTAGAATCAAAATGAGATCATTTTCCACCAAAGTTTTGGTCATCTATTTAAGGTTTCAATGGTTAAGACGATTATCAAATGCATTAACTACAGGATTTAGTCAAATATAATCATCACGATTCAATTATTACAGCTATAATCTAGTTGCCTTATAGAGAAGACCTATGTTGATATTGTTCATTGATTTTTTTTTTCTTTATTTAATATTTGTTAAGAGTCTGTATATGATTGGTTTGTATAAACTATATATATATATATATATATATATATATATATATATATATATATATATATATATATATAGAGAGAGAGAGAGAGAGAGAGAGAGAGAAATGATAAAATACGGCGTGCGGCATCGCACCACAATCGTCTGATGCACCGTTGCATGCATCACACGTACCGTAGCGGTGCATCAGATGGCTGCGGTGCGACGCTGCACGCACCGCACACCGCAGCCTAACATGCCTCTCTCTCTCTCTCTCTCTCTCTCTCTCTATATATATATATATATATATATATATATATATATATATATATATATATATATATATATATATATATATATATATATATATATATATATATATATATATATATATATATATATATAGAGAGAGAGAGAGAGAGAGAGATAAATGTTATAATGCAGCATGTGGTATGTGCGGCACCGCACCGCAGCCGTCGGATGCACTGCTGTGTGCATCGCATGCATCAGACGGCTACGGTGTGGTGCCACACGTACGATATATATATGCACCCTTAGTATTGTGACACAAGACCCATTCAATCCAATGCTTCTCCTAAAGCCTCAATCATTACACTTTTTAACGACTCCTTGTCGTATTTTACTTACCATGAGTTCTTTTAGGTGCATTTGTGGGCATACCTTCTCTTTTAAATAGCATCTCTCTTCATTATCTTTTTGCATATTTGGAACTTTAAATTTGTCTCTATTTTAATATCCTCATTCTCATTATTTTCTTCTAACTCGACTTGGACTTTATTATATTTGTACTTTTCTCGTATCCTACTAGATTTTCTTGACATTCAAGATCTTATCAATTTACAATATAAGGCTAACTTCTCATCCAAAGCAACAATTACATTATCGCAACGTTCAGCCAGGTAAACATGCCATCGAGTTTGATAAGATTAAGGCAATCCATTACATATACATGATCCAAGGGGATCGTGATCGAAGTGTAAAATAATCACGACATGTAAAGGAGATCCCAATTTTTCAGCTCATGGATAAGGTCCTCTTTTGATTTAATGTATGTTGTAAGGTCTAAAGAAGGGCTATGAAATAATTCCTGGCTTTCAAAAATTGGATATGGCCTATAAAGATATCCATGATCATTGTTAGACTTTGCCAATTAAAATAAATAGTCCAACGCCATGAGATTATGTGCAACCATGAATCTAAACTAGATTTTCTATAAAAATAAGGAATTATGATTGATATGTGTTGTCAAACTCTACGATATATTTTTCTTGAACATTCGTGATAAATCTCACATATATTATGTTATTATAATAGGGGATGAATGAGTCATTTCCGTAATTTAGATTTCTTAACACCACTATGTGGTCAAATTTTGTTTGCGTTTTTTGTTGGATACGTCAATTACATAAGAGAACGAGTGTTTTAGTAGTTTTAATCATCAAGATTTGCTTACAAAACTTTTGATATATGTCATTTATGATTATTCTTCATTTTAGATTTATGCTGCAAATCTGACCTTATTGTTCATGTATTGTGCAACAACCTAGCTAAAACAAGATTCGCGGACCTGCGTTTCAGTGTTTTATCATAATTCGTATGTTTGATAACGCCGAAGTGGTTTCGCTCAGACCCGCTTTTTATCAAAATCATGAAATTTTTCATCGGAGCCCAAGGGTCGGATGCACTTTTCAACGAACCTACAACAACAGTCCACGTTTCGGTAACACTGTCATCCGCTCCAATTTCTTATTTCAATAAAACTGCCCTTGTTTGATAATGCTGATTTGAAAATCGGAGGATGGCAGTTTCACCGAAACGTGGACCACTGTTGTGCATCTGATCCTTGGGCTCCAATGAAATTTGTCACAATTTTGGTGAAAAGCGGATCGAGCGAAACCGATTCGGCATTATCAAACATACGAATTATAATAAAACGTTGAAACACGGGTCCGCAGATCCTATTTCAACGTTATCAAACAAGGGCTAAGTTTCATCTTCTAACAGCCAAAATGATAAGTTCCAGAGGGGAGTAGAAGATTCTGAAGTTGCTTCACTACTCACAATCCCTTTCATTTCCATTATGAAATGATAACCATTGACTTCCCTATGTAACTCATATTATATGGACATTCTCTAATCGACAAGCTATCTAAACGCCACGTGTGAGTCGAAGGACTAAGACTTGAGACCTGTTCCCAATGCCAAATGCTTGATTTCTGATTTTCCCCGTTAACAATGTGTGCCGATTCGCCATCACCGTGGTTGACTTCCCCAAAGAAAAGGTCACTCCTAAGGTTGTGATATGAGATGTCAACCTCCTAATCAATGAGAAGATGTCAAACCCTCTGAAGGTTGTTACTTGCTGGTATGTTGTACTCAAGAGATTCAATTAATATGAATTGATGCATTGTGGGGTTTGACTTCAAGAATGGTGTAAGGTTTGTTTATGTTGCTTCAAGAAAGCATAGAACAACACAAATGATCCATATTCAATGAATGATTCTAAAGTAGAAGCATTGTGGGGCTGTTGTCTTCAATGTTATGGATATGTGAATCTTCTGAGGGATTTAATGCATTAATATAGTAACCCCTCTAGCTTTAGGAATTAAAGAAAACTAATAGTAATCCCGTGCAATGCAAGGATGGTTGGGATGCCGCTCAATTGGTTCGCACATCTGGCACCAAATCCCGCTCCCCATGGTGGAGAGAGAGAGAGAGAGAGAGAGAGAGAGAGAGAGAGGGGGGGGGGGGGATTAGGAGCCTGCCATATGGCATCAAAATTCTCAGCTTTATAAGTAACTGTAAGAAACCCGGGTAATGCCCAGATGAACTTGATGCGTGACACTTAGCATAGATGACATCACATCCGTCCGAAGAAGTGTGCAATCTGGAGTGATTGTGATTTACTCGTTCGAGTGTGATTCACTTGTTAGAGAGAGAAAGATAGATAGTACTAATGATTTTTCTAATTAACCCCAAATATTATTAAATATCATTGAATGGGTATTTATCATCTTTATTGTAGGTTTTTAGAGGATTTATGAGAGAGAGTTGCGTTCACACTCGGGAGATGGATTTTGGCTCTTCAAAAGAGGTCCACGTGTCACAACACGGGAGAGAGGCTTCCATTTTAGTATTATATATATATATATATATATATATATATATATATATATATATATATATATATATATAGAGAGAGAGAGAGAGAGAGAGAGAGAGAGAGGAATGATAGGCTGCGGCGTGCGCTGCCGGCCTGATAGATGCGGTGGGAAATCCTGGCCGTCCGATTGCACGAATCGGCTGCGGATCGACTGCAAACCGGGCGCAAACCCCCCCAAACGCCCCGTCCGTCTGATCTATCGCACGGACCGTCTGATCCCGTATATATCCTGCCGCTCGGTGTGCTTGAGGGATGATTTGATTCCCATCCGTTCGATCGATGGGATCGAACGGACTAAAAAAATTTCGCTGTTACTGTAGCGGCTACAGTAACAGCGAAATTTTTTTAGTCCGTTCGATCCTATCGATCGAACGGATAGGAATCAAATCATCATAGAAACACACCGATCGAACTGGATTTATACGGGATCGGACGGATGGGAAGATGATCAGACGACCGGGAGGTTTGCGGGCAGTTAGCAGCCGATCCGCAGCCGATCCGCGCGATCGGACGACCAGATCTTGCCACCGCATTTATCAGGCCGGGTACCGCACGCCGCAGCCTAACACGCCTCTATATATATATATATATATATATATATATATATATATATATATATATATATATATATATATATATATATATATATATATATATATATATATATATATATATATATATATATATACTAGTAAGAAACCCGTGCAATGCTCGGATGAACATGATGCACGCCACTTGGCACAGATGACATCACAGTCATCCGAAGAAGTGTACAATATGCAGTGAGTGTGATTCACTCGTCGGGGTGTGATTGACTTGTTAGAGAAAGATATAGTATAATGATGTTTCTAATTAACATCAAATGACCATTAAATGATATTGAATGAGTATTTATAATCTTTATAGTGGGGTTTTAATAAGATTTATTTGAGAGAGATGAGTTCACACACGAAAGAAGGATTTTGGCTCTTCAAAAGAAATTCATGTGTCACAACACGGGAGAGAGGGCTTCATTTTAGTATTATACTGGTAAGAAACCCCGGCAATGCCCGAATGTGCTTGATGCATGCCATTTGGCAAAGATGACATCGCAACTGTTCGAAGAAGTGTGAAATCTGAAGTGAGTGTGATTCACTTATGAGAGAGAGAGAGAGAGAGAGAGAGAGATTAACATCAAATGACCATTAAATGACATTGAATGAAAATTTATCATCATTATGGTAGGTTTTTAAATGGATTTAAAAGAAAGCCGTGTTCACACACGGAGGAAGAATTCTAGCTCTTTAAAAGACGTCCATGTGTCATAACACGGTAGAGAGGCTTCCATGTTAGTATAGATATATAGACTATTAGACTGGTAAGAAACCCGGGCAATGCCCGGATGAACTTGATGCACGCCACTTGGTACAAACGACATCACAATCGTCCGAAGAAGTGTGCAATCTGGAATGAGTGTGATTCACTCGTCAGGGTGTGATTCACTTGTTAGAGAGAGTATTAGTGATTTTTTTTTAAATTAACATCATATGATCATTAAATGTCATTGAATGGGTATTTATCATCTTTGGGTTCCACTATGATACCAAATGGGGAACTTTTGGTACCATACTGAACCCATCTCCTACATCCCTCTCATTTTCCATGCATCAAAGTCGTGGAAGAATTATTCTAGGGGACATGGCGGGATGAACCCTAGGGGGGTGCCTCAGATCCACCATAGGGCCATCGAATGGTCCCTATGAATTTCGGTATGGTACAAGTCGGTACCATAGAATTTCCTATCATCTTTATAGTAGGTTTTTAATGGGATTTATGAGATAGAGCCACGTTCACACACGGGAGAAGGATTTGGTCCATGTGTCACAACACGGAAGAGAGGGCTCCATTTTAGTGTTATACTATTAGATTAAAGATAGATTAAAGGGGACCCTCCAATGTGTGTCCCATGTGTGGTTGTAGTGGAAGATGGGAACCCATGCAACATGCTCGGTAGTATCCTTTTTTTTTTTGGGTATGATGAAGGGGAGATCTCAAACAGATCTCAAGAGGCACCACAGCCTGGTGTAAGCAGGAGGCGCCACATACCGGTGCAACCACAAACAGCCAAAAGGCTGAACAAGAAGCCACCACCATCAACACCACAAGGGGGGGGGGGGGGAAGCACGCCGCCCATTTGCGGATTCAACAGAAAGAGGCAAAAGCCACCAAAACCAACTACCCCGACGATCGCCGACAGTGATAGGAACCCTAGACTAAGACTAAGAAAATGAAAGAAAAAAGCCAATAGAGACTTACAAAAACCAACCATCACAAAAACCAGATCCACAGCAGGATCCGTCTCCCTCGGAGCCGGCGACGATGCAGAGCCGCGCCGCGTCCCCAACCACCGCCAGCCCGAATTGCAAGGATCCACCACTGCGCAAAGGAGGGGGTTGGAAAGCCCACGGCATACACCGCCCGAGGTCCAGATACACCTTCTCCTCCTCGGGTGATCTGGACCCGAGGAGGGGCCGCTACTCAACTATGAAGCTGGCGAACACAAAACCCGGCCGAGGGGGGAACACACCTATTTATAGGGGGAAGGGGGGCCGGAGCCTGCCATCTGTGGGGGGAAATTTCCGAGCCGCCTTGATCGGGAACCCCGCCCCACAGCCTTGATTGAATGTGGATGGTTTGTAGAGTTAAAGAGATGGGAGAATAGATAGAGAGAATAAAGAGCGATGACACAAGGATTGGTGACGGAGTTCGGCCTTACGACCTACGTCTCCGGGCGAGAGGTGCCACCTGATCTTCACTATAATTTGAATATAAAGGGTTGAGCGTTCTCTCGACAGGCCGAGAGAAGCTTCGTACAGTGGGGTTGCACGGAGCAACTAGAAGAGAACAAGGTGGGGAGAATAGAGCTCTAGCACTTGCTCTGGGATCCTCCTCCTCTGATTGAATGGCCAACCCCCTTCCTGGATGCCTTGGGGGTCCTTTTGTAGCGTAGGCACGTGCCCGATATGGCAGTGATGACGTGGCGATGATGACGTGGCACTGGTTCTGGGCCTCCTTGCTGGGCCCTTATTGGGCCGTTGTTCGGGCCCAATAAGGGGTAGGGCTTGATCTGCGAGCCTCGTAGAGTGGGCCCATGTGAGCCCAGGCGGGCTTACCCATTTGGGCCGTTGCGCGGGCCCATGCTGCTCTGATCTGGTCCGGTACAATTTTTGCACCCACAGTTACCCCCTCCCAGTCGGGTCAGGACCCCCTGGGTCGGCTGGGATTTCATGGTGCAAACGCTTTAGGAACCTGGCACGGTTGGCGAGGGTTGTCGGTGCCGCGGTTCGTATTAGCAGGGCCTTCTTCCGCTGATGCCGAGACCCTTTTTGACGCGAGCCAAAAAGTCTCGGTTTTGCGAGGGGGTGTTTCTGAAAAAACAGTGCGTTTTCTGACCGAGTGGATACCGAGAGGGTACCGAGTGCATACCGAGTGGGTACCGAGAGCATACCGAGTGGTTACCGAGAGCATACCGAGAGCATACCGAGAGGGTACCGAGACCCTTTTGGTGTGGCTTTTTTTTCTTTTTCTCTTTCCTTTCTTTGCTTTCTCTCTTTCCTTTCTCTGCATTCCGTTCACGTGAGAGAGGGGTCTGCTGATTCACGCGTGAGTACGAAGTGGGCCGACCGTGTGCGAGTGGGAGAGGGGGCTCTGTTTCCTTTCTCTCTCTCTCTCTCTTCTTCTTTCACGTGAGGTTGCTTCTTTCCCTCTTTGGTTCGCGTGAGAGCTCTCTCTGTTTCCTTTCTCTCGCTCTCTTTCCCTTTTCGGTGAGAGAGCAGCCATCTCTCTCTCTCTTTCCTCTGGCCCGTGGAGGCGGCGGCGTGCAATCTAGCCGGGGCGTAGGCGGTGCAGAGGCCGGAGTGGCGCGGGGCAACGGCGCAGGCGGGCGGGCTGCGCGTGGGGCACATCGGCGGCGGTCGGCGTGCGTCTCCAGGCACGGGGCAGCGGGGTGCGGTCGGCGGCGGCTGGAGGCCGATCGAGTGCCGGCGAGCAGCACCGGAGGGAGGTGGCGACTCCCCCCTTCTCCAGCTGCTGCGACGAGGGGAGTTCGCAGGGGGGGGGGGAGTCGGACCATCCGATCCTCCTCTTGTCGATGATCACCACCGTGTGAAGTGGGGCTCGCTCGTATGAGTGGCACACACAGTCTTCTCTGCTTCGCGACGAGGGGAGTACGCGCGGGGGGTCGGAAGGTAGGGTCGGATCGAGGGCGTGCCGATCGGATCGATCGGTTTGACCAGATCGATTGGATCGAGGGCGTGCTGATCGGTTTGAAGGCGTGCCGATCGGTTTGCAGGTGTGTTGGTCGGATCTGAGTAGTCTGATATCCATCTCGAATCGCGCACAGGATGGAAGATGGGGGATGTTCCGATCGGAAGATGCTGGATTGAAGATGAAGGGGGAGGAGTCTGATCTCTTCCCCATGATGCTGTGCGTCGGTCTGAGTTGAAGAGAGGCCGCTCGGTATTGGGACGAAGCTGATCGGAGAGAGACGCCACCGATCTGTGTTGAGGCTTTGGCCACTCAGTTTTGGGATGAAGCCGATCTGAGAGACACGCTACCGTTTGGTGTTGAGGCTTGGCCGCTCGGTTCCTTCGACCGACTTCGAAGACCTCGCTGCAGTCACACCCCAAACAGGTAGGTTTGGTGCTTGACCACTCGGTTTCGGCACGGAGCCGATCTGAGAGATGCTGCCATTCAGTGTTGAGGCTTGGCCGCTCGGTTCCTTCGACCGACTTCGAAGACCTCGCTGCAGTCACACCCCAAACAGGTAGGTTTGGTGCTTGACCACTCGGTTTTGGCACGGAGCCGATCTGAGAGATGCTGCCATTCAGTGTTGAGGCTTGGTCGCTTGGTTTTATCAATCCGACATCGAAGACATCGCTGCAGTCGCACCCCCAAACCGGTAGGTTGAGGCTTGACCACTCGGTTTTGGAACGAGTTGCCAACTTTTGTTGCCAACTATGCATGATGTGGGGTGCTGGCAAACCCTCATTACTGGGAGCATCTTTGTGGGGGGACGAGCCTAGGCATGGCAACCCAAGAGTTGGCAAGCTAGTTGCTACATAGCATTTGTGTCGTGCATCGGTATCGGCTGCTGCGTGCAAAGGAGCACCTGCGGGGCCCGGGTCGGTTGTGCGACATGGTGAGCACGCGGGCCTGGGTCGGCTACGCGATAAGGAAGGGAAGCTTGGGGTCAGACCGGCTGTGCGGTGCGGTGAGCACTTAAGGGGTCGGGACCCTTCCCCTTCTACCCTCTGCTCATGCCGGCTGTCTGAGAAAGGGCATGCGGGGGGTGGGTCGGACCCCACTCCCTCTCTCTTCTATCTGTATCATCTGCACGACGAGGGTGCATGCGGGGGGTGGATCCAACGATGTGCAGACATGGTCGGTCCGCTTTTCAACCTCGGTGCTGACGTTGGCGGCGAGCTTCTCCTGCTTGGCCTTGGTGATGAGGAACCGGGAGCGCCCGGCTACTCGCTTAACTTCTTGATGGCGACGGAGAAATTTGGTGTCGTATGATAGGTGGTGATGGCGAAGTTGTCAAAGACAATTTGAAAGTCTCGGGCGCGGCGGACTAGTGAGTCTCGGACAAGCGCGAAAACTTCCGACAGTCATAATTTTTCATACGCATGTCGGATGAATGCGTATAAGGTGCCGTTGTGTAGGCATCGAAAAAACGGTCAAAGTGGACGTGAAACATTGTTCGCCTTGACGTGTAACTTTTATGGTATTCACCTTTATAGAGAGATGACTCTTAAGAATGCGCCAGCCAGGTTTTAGGCTAGCGTCTTAAAGATGTCTCGGCACGCGGTAACTCATTCGTTCTGTCCGACACCCAACTGCACCTAGTTACTGTGTTCACTAGGGACTGCAGTCGGGCCCAGTGATGACGCAACAGTTACCGCGTGCTCACCCTTGATGAGAGAGGGGATTTTTTTTTTTGTGAAGTTTGTACAAGCAAATCAATAGGTTTGGATGAGATGCTATCCAACCGACCCGATGGAAGATAGCTCTTCGTCTTTAAATAATCATTGTGTGTGGATGACACCAAGCACCCCGCCTCTCGGTTTTCTGACGAAACCAAGGGGTGGGATGATATTGATGCCATACACCCCCCCTCTCGGTTTTATGTCGAAACCAAGAGCGCGCCGTCACCCCCTCCCTACTCGGTTTTTTGTGCAAAACCGAGGGGTGAGATGCTGATGGTATGCCGTCGCCCCCTTCCCACTTGGTTTTTGTGCGAAACCGAGGGGGGGGGCTGCTTGTTAATGCCAACACACACCCCCTCTCGGTTTTCTGACGAAACCGAGGGGTGTGCTGATGATGTGCTGTCACCCCCTTCCCACTCGGTTTTTGTGCGAAACCGAGGGGGGGGGGGTTGCTTGTTGATGCCGATACACACCCCCTCTCGGTTTTCTGACGAAACCGAGGGGTGTGCTGATGGTGTGCTGTCACCCCCTCCCCACTCGGTTTTTGTGCGAAACCAAGGGGGGTTGCTTGTTGATGCAGACACACACCCCCTCTCGGTTTTCTGACGAAACCGAGGGGTGTGCTGATGATGTGCCGTCACCCCCTTCCCACTCGGTTTTTGTGCGAAACCGAGGGGGGGGGTTGCTTGTTGATGCCGACACACACCCCCTCTCGGTTTTCTGACGAAACCGAGGGGTGTGCTGTTGGTGTGCCGTCACCCCCTCCCCACTCAGTTTTTGTGCGAAACCGAGGAGGGGCTGCTTGTTGATGGCGTAACACCCCGTTATTGGGGCTGCTAGAAGAGGCCAAAAAGTGTCGGTATTGAAAATAGTGTATTTTCCGAATTTCAGCCCCATTCGAAACCGACACTTTTTCGGTAAAACGCTGGTGCGCGGGGATGTCGGCGAGGGATAGTGCTATATTCGAGGGGGTTTCTTAGAGATAATCTAGGATGACGCCACATGATAGCCAGCCGGTCTTCACCCAATGTATTACCGCACCTGGTTACTGTATTCCCCAAGTACTACGGTCACGTGAGGGCGTTGACTTGGCCAGGATCAAGGAAGCACCATTTTATCCCGTGTTACCCACCATCGACTGCACCAGTGTGGAGACACGCACTGACAGAGTCAGACCAACCACCCCCTGACCGGTCTGGAACCGTTAGTCATCGAAAAAAAAGGTAATGGCCAGTGACAATCTGATGCTTGGACCTGAGTGACAAGACTAAGCTTGGACTTTTGATCGAATGCCAATACGTCGGCGACGACGTCTCGGACTTTGTCTTCGAATGCCAAGGGCTGGGCCTTGGGCTTGAAGAGTGCCGAGGCATTGGTCGCCTCGGACTTTGTCTTCGAGTGCCAAGGGCTAGGCCTTGGGCTTGTAGAGTGCCGAGGCATTGGTCGCCTCGGACTTTGTCTTCGAATGCCAAGGGCTGGGCCTTGGGCTTGTAGAGTGCCGAGGCATTGGTCGCCTCGGACTTTGTCTTCGAGTGCCAAGGGCTAGGCCTTGGGCTTGTAGAGTGCCGAGGCGTTGGTCGCCTCGGACTTTGTCTTCGAGTGCCAAGGGCTGGGCCTTGGGCTTGTAGAGTGCCGAGGCATTGATCGCCTTGGACTTTGTCTTCGAATGCCAAGGGCTGGGCCTTGGGCTTGTAGAGTGCCGAGGCACTGGTCGCCTCGGACTTTGTCTTCGAGTGCCAAGGGCTAGGCCTTGGGCTTGTAGAGTGCCGAGACGTTGGTCGCCTCGGACTTTGTCTTCGAGTGCCAAGGGCTGGGCCTTGGGCTTGTAGAGTGCCGAGGCATTGATCGCCTCGGACTTTGTCTTCGAGTGCCAAGGGCTGGGCCTTGGGCTTGTAGAGTGCCGAGACGTTGGTCGCCTCAGACTTTGTCTTCGAGTGCCAAGGGCTGGGCCTTGGGCTTGTAGAGTGCCGACGCGTTGGTCGCCTCGGACTTTGTCTTCGAGTGCCAAGGGCTGGGCCTTGGGCTTGTAGAGTGCCGAGGCATTGATCGCCTCGGATTTTGTCTTCGAGTGCCAAGGGCTGGGCCTTGGGCTTGTAGAGTGCCGAGGTGTTGGTCGCCTCGGACTTTGTCCTCAAGTGCCAAGGGTTGGGCCTTGGGCTTGTAAAGTGCCGAGGCATTGATCGCCTCGGACTTTGTCTTCGAGTGCCAAGGATGTCTCCTTAAACTTGGTGCATGTCAAAGCGGCGACGTTTGCCTTGGACTTATTCTCTTCGCCTCGAATAAGTATAGTTGATAGTTTAGCTTGACCTGGATTGTCAGGAGCATTTTTATCTGACTTTCGCCTTGAAAGGGCGTAGTTGAATTGCCTTCGAGCTTCCGACTTGAATGGGTGGAATCGAAGGTCTTTGGTTGACCTGGATTGCCAGGAGCCTTTTATCGGACTTTAGCCTTGAGAGGGCGTAGCCGAATTGCCTTCGAGCTTCCGACTTGAATGGGCAGAATCGAAGGTCTTTGATTGACCTGGGTTGCCAGGGGCCTTTTTATCGGACTTTTGCCCTGAAAGGGCGTAGCCGAATTGCCTTCGAGCTTCCGACTTGAATGGGCAGAATCGAAGGTCTTTGGTTGACCTGGGTTGCCAGGAGCCTTTTTATCGGACTTTTGCCTTGAAAGGGCGTAGCCGAATTGCCTTCGAGCTTCCGACTTGAATGGGCGGAATCGAAGGTCTTTGGTTGACCTGGGTTGCCAGGAGCCTTTTTATCGGACTTTAGCCTCGAGAGGGCGTAGCCGAATTGCCTTCGAGCTTCCGACTTGAATGGGCGGAATCGAAGGTCTTTGGTTGGCCTGGGTTGCCAGGAGTCTTTTTATCGGACTTTAGCCTCGAGAGGGCGCAGCCGAATTGCCTTCGAGCTTCCGACTTGAATGGGCGGAATCGAAGGTCTTTGGTTGACCTGGGTTGCCAGGAGCCTTTTTATCAGACTTTAGCCTCGAGAGGGCGTAGCCGAATTGCCTTCGAGCTTCCGACTTGAACGGGCGGAATCGAAGGTCTTTGGTTGACCCAGGTTGCCAGGAGCCTTTTTATCGGACTTTAGCCTCGAGAGGGCATAGCCGAATTGCCTTTGAGCTTCCGACTTGAATGGGCGGAATCGAAGGTCTTTGGTTGACCCGGGTTGCCAGGGGCCTTTTTATCGGACTTTAGCCTCGAGAGGGCGTAGCCGAATTGCCTTCGAGCTTCCGACTTGAATGGGCGGAATCGAAGGTCTTTGGTTGGTCTTCATCAGCAGTTGGAGAGTTGTGGGCCACAACTCCCGCTCTTTCAGCTACCTTCTTTAGGGAATCCCTCTCTTGCTCGAGGGCTGCGTTCCTCTTGAGAAGGTTCAACAGCCGGAAATCAGCAGCCGAGATCTCATATGTAGCCTGAGGCTTGCTCCCTTGAATAGCGTGTTCTTTGCCAGATCGACGCCTCGGGGATGATGGGTCTCGCCGATTGCTGTGCCCTTCTGGATGGCTGCCTTGCGGCCCCAGCCGCTCCCGAACATTTCTTCGGCTGGTTGCAACCGAGACTTCTTGTTCTTCTTCGATCAGCATATCGATTGTCCGGTCAGCACCCGCCTTTGGTGGGTTGGTGCTGGCCTTCACCATTGAGCGAGTTAATGTCGGCGTGATGAAGGCGTTGATGTTGATTTGGATGAGGACTTGTGGCTCATCACCGCAAGTTGAATAGGAGTCGGTAGAGGTGTGGGTAAGACCTCTAACGATATCCCACAGACGGCGCCAAAGATTGTGGGGGGAAATTTCCGAGCCGCCTTGATCGGGAACCCCGCCCCACAGCCTTGATTGAATGTGGATGGTTTGTAGAGTTAAAGAGATGGGAGAATAGATAGAGAGAATAAAGAGCGATGACACAAGGATTGGTGACGGAGTTCGGCCTTACGACCTACGTCTCCGGGCGAGAGGTGCCACCTGATCTTCACTATAATTTGAATATAAAGGGTTGAGCGTTCTCTCGACAGGCCGAGAGAAGCTTCGTACAGTGGGGTTGCACGGAGCAACTAGAAGAGAACAAGGTGGGGAGAATAGAGCTCTAGCACTTGCTCTGGGATCCTCCTCCTCTGATTGAATGGCCAACCCCCTTCCTGGATGCCTTGGGGGTCCTTTTGTAGCGTAGGCACGTGCCCGATATGGCAGTGATGACGTGGCGATGATGACGTGGCACTGGTTCTGGGCCTCCTTGCTGGGCCCTTATTGGGCCGTTGTTCGGGCCCAATAAGGGGTAGGGCTTGATCTGCGAGCCTCGTAGAGTGGGCCCATGTGAGCCCAGGCGGGCTTACCCATTTGGGCCGTTGCGCGGGCCCATGCTGCTCTGATCTGGTCCGGTACAATTTTTGCACCCACACCATCAACGAGCACCTGACCTCCCCGGAGCCGGCGACGGCCGGGGAGGCTAAGAGAGCTGAAACCGAACCCTCGCTCGAGCAGAGAAAAGGAGGGGACTCTCGAGCCTCCTTTTCACTCGGTAGTATCCTATTCTTTCTCTATCCCTTTCCATGCACATCAGAGGAAGGGCTCGACTTTTCTCCCATAACAAAATCAACCAGTAACTGGCCGGTAGTGCTCAGGCCCATGTAATATGGAATCAACGGCCAAATGCTCAAGGGCAATTTTGGCACTAGCAAGCAGGGCACGCTTCATGAACGTTGATTCCGTATCCCATGGACTTGGGTGCTACTATTACCAGCCAGTTACTTGTTGTTTTAGTTACTGGAGCAGAGCAAATCCTAGGAAGAAGGCCTTAGAAGGTCATTGAGTATTTTGTTGTGTTTATAACTAGAGGTTTTATGTATAATCCAAGTATAACCTTTCAACCATGGAATAACACTTCTATATGTGATAATTGTATGATTATTTTACTATAAAATATGTATATCATGATTCCAATATAAAAAAATTAATTAATTTATAAAAAATAATTTTTGGCCATGTATTATTTTATTGCACAAATAAGGAAAAAATACACTTACCTCCCCTGAGGTTAGGGGTAATTACATGAACACCCCCCCTCCCCCACTCCCGAGGTTCAAAAAAATATACGGATCTCCTCTGATATTTGATATATTAATCGAAACCGCCCTTCCGTTAGTTAGCCATCACCTAACATGATGAATTTACTGATATCATGCTATTAGACATTCTTGAATACCTTATTTACCCCTATTGTAGAAACCTCCCGAGGAGGAGGAGGAAGAGGAAGTGTCGTTAAAGGAGGAGGAAGTGCCCGTGGAGTTGGAGGAGGTGCGGGTGGAGGAGTAAGTGTCGGTGGAGAAGGAAGAGATGTCGGTGGAGAAGGAGGAGGAGATGTCGATGGAGGACGACGAGGAGGAGGTGCCAGTAGAGGAGGAGGAGGTGCCGGTGGAGGAAGAAGTGCATCGGAGGATGTAGAGGTGGAGCGGTGGAGGATGAGGAGGAAGTACCGGTGGAGCAGGAGGAAGTGTTGATGGAGGAAGAGGTGTTAGTAGACGAGGACGAGGTGGTAGAGGTGCCAGTGGTGGAGGAGGAGGTAGCGGTGGAGGAGGAGGAGGGGCAACCACTGAAGTACTCTGATTAAAAAATCAAGGTAATATGGTAATTTGTAATAAGTAACATCGGTAAAATGGTCAAAAAAATCCTTTCTATTTATGTCGTCTCATTGCCGTCTAGCATAAGGGAGGTTTCGATTAATATGAAAAACATCAGTGGTGGTATGTCTATTTTTTGAAACCTCGAAAGGGACGGTGAAGGGGGGGGGGTGTGTTTCAGGGGAGATAAGTGTTTTTTTTTCCCATAAATAATAACATTATAATGATTATAGATATAAGAAAATTTATGTGTTCTACTATCGCAAATCATAGTACTAATGCTACAAGATGCTTTTAGCAATCTCACGTGTAAGAAATTTAACACCAAATATCACTCAAAAAAATAAAAACATTTAGCAGAGTATTTGATATACATTCAATTGTTTTGAAGCATAATATTTGACTCTGCAACTGGCATACATATTACTGCCCAATAATTGTTTAGTACACAAGTATAATATGCTACTAAAAAAAATCTAGATTTAGTCTAAATGCACTAGTTACCCCCAAAACCCATTTGGGTTATATATGAGGTGCATTACAAGTTTAACGTTATAATGTAAACAAAATGATGCACAACTAGTGAGCATAAATATAAAATTGAAGAAACGTGTGGTGGTATTTATAGCTTTAATGGATTTTAATTATAGTTCTTTTAAAATATATATGCTTCTTGCTTATGAAAATACAAGTGTGAAACCCTGACAACGTAGGGAGGGACACGACCCCCCCCCCCCCCCTAGAAAAGAGGCATAAGCGTTTGATCTGTTCGACTACTAGACTGGGGATGGTTGTGTGTGTGTGTGTGTGTGTGTGTGTGTGTGTGTGTGTGTGTGTGTGTGTGTGTGTGTGTGTGTGTGTGTGTGAGAGAGAGAGAGAGAGAGAGAGAGAGAGAGAGAGAGAGTCACCGCTACTGTAAAACACCCTAGGCATATATTATATATAGATGCACATATACCCATTGTGCTCTCTTCCCTCCATAAGGTCGGCCTTTTAGAGCATGCCGGGTGAAGTTAAAAGCACATCATGTATTAAATCAAGAATCCAAATAATTTTCTCATAACAAAATCACCTCAAGACGCTATAATGTATATTGATCTTTAATTCATTCACGAGGATAAGTATACTATTGTAGATCTCTTTAAGTTGAGACTGATGCTCTTCTCCCCAAAATAAAAGGGTTCTCTCTCATATATTCATTTCATAGCAAGTCAGATAAGTTTTTTTTTCCCCTCATGATTTTAAAACATAGATAGATTAATGGAAAACAAAACTAAATAATATTAAACCTAATAAATTTAATGTTTCCAACATGATGCCCTTTCTTTCTTTTCATTTTTTAGAACCCCTCCAAATGGAGGGAGGGTTAGGTAGCTCCCAACCAATTTATTAATTAAAGATCAAGTTACTACATCGATTTCTAGCTTCATCGGTAAAAGATTCGACCCAAGAGACGATCCACATCTTGAAAATAGAAACAACGGATCTCATAATCTCCTCATCTGTGGCTGATTACCAACGAAAACTGCGTTGCTCCTCTCGACCCTAAAGACCCAAAGAATCCCCATCGTCAGAATGTCCCATGGTATATGATAACCTCTCATCACCTTTTGCCTCCTCCACATGGATCAAAGCACTTTTAGGATGCTCGGGTGAAAGAGAATGCCGCATCGCTGTCCAAAATGATACCACACCTTCCTCTCAACTGGTCATCACACAAGCAGATGGGATAATCTCTCGTCTTCGGTGTGACAAAAAGTGCAACATGATATAGTTTCTCCCACTTGACTAGTAGAAAGGTATAACTTCTAGAAGTTGCATTACATAGATCGCATGATCGTCAGTTGGAGATTTGAACGATAATTTTATATGTTTAACCACTTTCCAAATTGCTCCTAATCTGTTCTTCAGCAGTTATGTCACTAAAAATAAATGCATCTTCTGTTTTGCTTTCATTTCTTCCACATGAAGGCCTCTTAGCTTGTTCACCAACATATGCATTGGCATTCATTTGTTATTAGAAATCTTTCTATAAAAAAAAAAAATTTCTTTCTAGAAAATGCAATGCTATTCAGCCTCCCACTTCATCTTTCTGGACAGGGTCACCATGATGTTGCACCTGATCACAGCCGTCCATTTGCCTGCCAGCCGTGGCTGAGTGTGATTCACTAGTTGGGGCGGTATGAAATGGATGGTTGTGATCGGTGGTGATGTAGACGAATAGTCCCACATTGGTGATGGGTGCCTCTCTCACCGATATGAAAATTTTCGTCAACACTCCCCTCACGCGGAGCACGCGTGGCAAGGATTTTTCCATGCGGAGCACACGTAGCGAGGCACAATCAGAAGGGGCCATCACATCAAGGTGACCTTCGGGTCCTTTGGAAAGCTATTCGTGCCTTGGAGAATAGAGACATAAGCCAATCTATTTGGATTGAGGGCAATTCCCTAACAATGATACATTGGGTTAACGCCGGCGATAGGGAGCATTTCCTTGTCAAGGACATTTGTAGGCGCCTGCAACAATTCTATACCGTTCGAATCTCCCATGCGTATCAAGAAGCTAATCGGGTAGCAGACATTTTGACATCTAAGGCTCAAGCAGCACCCCTCCCCACCTTTTGGTCTTCAAACTTTTCCGTGGATGTCCTTTCCGCCGCTTTGTTGGATATATCTTTGTTTGGGTTTTCTAGAGTAATTTAAGTTTAGATTTTGCTTATCAAGAAAAAAAAAAAAAAGCCCTTGACATATTAGATTTCTGTGTAAGGGTGTTGCTATTCAGCCATCCGGTTTTCCATCTGGATCAGGCCATCCTGACGTGGAATCTGATCACAGGCCTCCATATACCTGCTAGTGAGGCTGATTGTGATACACCTGTTGGACTGTGATCAGGTTACGCATCAGGATGGCCCGATCTGGGTAGAAACGGCAGTTGGCGGACCCCGCCGAGCAGCCCAGCGGCGGACGCGGCGGTGGTCGCAAGAGCTTTCGGACGGCGGCTCGCACCTCGACCAGTGTTTTTAAAACCGGACCGGAAGGCGAACCGAAAAGGCATCCGGTTCGGTCCAAATCGGTTCAAACCGGTGGTTCAACCGTTTGAACCGTATGAAAATATGTTTTTTTATATAGATATCTACTAAATTCTTCAATGGGAAGGTTTGATTCCTGGGTTAACATACAAACCGGTTTATTCAAAGACCGAACCAAAGCATGTTCCGGTTCCGGTCCAAACCGGTTGAACCGCCCGGTCCGGTCCGGTTTTCAAAACACTGACCTCGACCCCGTCACACCCCACCCCGACGCCGGATCGGTCAGCCACGAACCGGGTCGGTAGGTAGCACCACCGACCGGGCTCGGTCAGCTCGTCCCGACCGTCCGAGCCGGCCCTCCTCCGTCGCCTGCCCGTCGCCTGCCCGCGGCATCTGTGGGCCCCACATCGGGAGAATCTTTCCCTGCTTCATTGGTCTGGCGAAAAGATCTCCTCTCGCGTGGGACACGATCCGCCAACCGCGAGTATCCGATTCCCGGGTCCTTGCCAGAGTGACCCAGTTCCGACACCCCACCACACGCCGAACGACCCGGGAATCGGACGGTCTCAGATGCGTGTGGATGCAACTACCCGGCGTGTGGAAATAGCATCTGTCCATATCACTAATCACGATAAAATCTCGAAAGATTTCCTGACGTCATTATTCGGGATATTGACAGGTAAACAGAAAACAACGAGAGGGCTTTCAAACATCAGCTTCCGGTCAACGGTTTGACTTTTCCCAGTCCGGACCGCGGAGCTATTTATTCACGAGTCGAGATCCGGGTCCTCCCGTCTCGCCGGCAGGGATGATACCGTCGTGTTCGTCGGCGGGGAGAGTCGACCGGGCCGCCGGCGGGGGAACGGGGCATGAGCTGCACGTACTTGCGGTCGACGACAGCTCCGTCGACCGGGCGGTGATCGCCCGGCTGCTCCAAAGCTCCAAATACAGAGGTTTTTCCTCTCTCTGAATAAAAAGATCTTTTTTTTTTGGGTTATTTTGGCTTTGCCCCCAAATTTTGCCTTGAATTAGACTTTAGCCCCCATATTTTTGATTAATTAGACTTTACACCCCAAAACTAACTGTTCCGTCAGCTCACCAAGCTGACGGAAAAAGAAATAAAGGTTTGGGACTGGGCAGACGGAACGGTTAGTTTTGGGGGGTAAAGTCTAATTCAAGCCAAATTTGGGGGGCAAAGTCAAAATAACCCTTTTTTTTTTGTTGGGTGGGTAAGTAAAAAAAAAAGGTCTGGCTTGGATTCTTGCAGTGACGACGGTGGAGAGCGGGGAGAGAGCACTGGAGCTGTTGGGTTTGGTGAGTGCATTGTACTGTAGCTTTGATTCGGGTCGGGTTTGGTGGTGGCTGATGACCCGATGATCCGATGAACGCAGGGGACGGATGTGAGCATGATAATCACGGACTACTGGATGCCGGAGATGACGGGGTTCGAGCTCCTCAAGAGAGTGAAGGTGAGAGAGGCAATGGATGAGACGGTGCTGATGGGGTTCTCTGCGCCTCGATGTGTGGCTCACGTGGTGTGGTGGGTTTCTGTGTCGATGCAGGAGTCGTCGAAGCTGAGGGGGATCCCGGTGGTCATCATGTCGTCGGAGAATGTGCCGACCAGGATCAACAGGTTGGGGGTGAAACCGTGAAAGGAGACGTCTTTTTTCTTTTCTTTCTCTTTTTCGGGTTAATTATACTTTGCCCCCTGAAGTTTAGCTTAAAAACACTTAACCCCCATATAGTTTACTTTGTTCCAAATCAGTCCGTAAAGTTTGAAACGTTAGCAAAATACCCACATTTGTAAACTACTTAATTTTTTTCATTTGGTAATGTTTATCTAATCAAAACAGAATTGTTGGGGGGCAAAATGTAATTTTTTTAACTATAGGGGGTTAAGTGTTTTTTACTAAACTGCAGAAGGCCAAAGTGCAATTTACCCTTCTTTTTTTTTTCAGTACATGGGCTTCTTGAAAATTACAAATTTCAAGCATTTTAAAGGTTTTTGATGATTTAAAAATGATGTAACAGTTGTTTTTTTTTTTTTTGAGAAAATATAACAGGTGTTCTTTTTCTTCTTTTTTTTCATTACATGGGTTTTTTTAATATAACAAAGTTCAAACATTTAAAAGGTTTTTAATGATATAAAAATAATGTAACAGGTGTTTAGAGGAGGGAGCAGAGGATTTCCTGCTGAAGCCCGTTCGGCCGTCCGATGTGTCACGGCTGTGTAGTCGCATGATGAGATGAGGGCCCTCTGATCACTTTGCCTCACCTTGGATGGATGGATGGATGGATGGATGGACAAGCACTATTTTTTTTTCGACACTTTTTTCTTTTATGTAATAGATGAAGTATTACCAATTTCCAACTTAATTGGATTTTAGGGTATGTGCACATTTGGCCTAAGCACCAACACCATAGTATGGAATGAGATCAATGTTGACTGTACAATGCAAGAAAATTTGGCTAAGTCGGATCAAGAATGGTATTAGCATTGACTTTGTATCACAATTTCAACAACCCTAACCTTTGGTTGGAATTTTTTTTCCAGTATAAACCGGTTATGGGATTTTTGTTATGGAATATTCAAAATGTTTCATCCATTTAGTTTTACCGGAAATTACTTAACCCCGTTCAAGTTAAAAAACGACAGTTTGCCCTCCTTAGATCCAGTTATAAGCGTTAGTTTTCTGTTAAATATACTAATGAATTGCTTTGTGGAACTATAGGTGCTAGTTTGGCCCGAAAAAACCTTGGAAGGGTCGGTTTACGTGACTTCGGGTGAGACTATAAGGGGCAAAGTATAATTTACCCATAAAAAGATTTAAGCTACTTTGGATCAATAATAAGCTCAACATTAAACATCGAGCGAAAAGTAATTTAGTCCAAGGTGGTGACCTATATATTGATCCTTATTTCAAAGTTTCAGCCACCTACATTGTCTTCATCTTCCTCCTTCGATCAAATATTGCAAATCATATCCTCCATCAATTTTTTTTACCATATATATGATGACTAGGAGTACCAATGTATATTGTTACAAATAGGGGTGTGCAGGATCCAAACCAAACCGACCGAACCAAACCAAACCGACCGAATTTGATCGGTTTCGACACACTCAACGGATCGGATTGGATCAGGATTTCTCAAAACCGATATGATTGGATCGGTTATCGGATTTATCAATTAAAAACATTAAAAACCGACCTAAACCGAACCGAACCAAACCGGACTCCGGTTTATAATTTACTAATTTAGTGGTAACTGCTGTGAACTTTTGTTTAATTGTTAAAAGTGTACTTTGTAGTTTTTAATATTTAATGGATATGAATATTGTGGACATAATGGTATTGTTGTTGATAACTTGGTATTTTGGTAAGTAATGTAGTATCATTTTATAATTTTTGAAATAATCATTTTAAAGTTGAAACTATGTCCAAAAAAAAAAAAAAAACTAGTAAGCATATGGGCCAAAGCCCAAACCGACCATCCAATCCAATCCAAACCGACTTTAATTGGATTGGATTGGATTGGATTCCAGTCTCAATCGGTTTGGATCGGATTGCAAATTCTCAAAACCGACCTAGGTTGGATCGGTTTGGGTTTTGCCTAAATAGGTCGGTTTCGAACCGATGCACACCCCTAGTTACAAAAATTGGTTTTGATAGAGAATGAAAAAACCGGTTTTTGGGTTTAGTCCCATATTGCCCGTGGGGAGATCTTTTAATGCTTTTATAATGGAACTCCCTTCATTGGGCTTTGTAGCTTCCCAAGAGCCAAGCCATAGCCCACCACACACGCGCACTCGCGCGCCGAGCCGAGCCGGGCCGCGGCTCGCGAGCCGCGTGGACGCGAATGGGCTTCGGGCCTTCTTTTACACTGGTTTTTAATTTTTTCTTTCTTTATGGAGATTTATTTCTTCTGTTACACTCTTCACGAGGCTGAGCTAGGTTCATTGAACCTGGACATATGCACGTCGCATGCAACTGTTACACTAGACAGAGCAGTGAATGCTCATCAGTGCACTGCATATATGCAATGGGCTGTGAGTGTGGGAACGTTATGGCTAAGGACCTCTATATAAGAGAGGGTCCAGTGAAGCCAGAATACACACTAAGCGAAGAGCTCTCTCCACTCTCTTATTTCTCATTCGTGATTCTGTTCCTGTCTGGAGTACGCTGAGAGTCCCAAAGGGGTTCCCTTCGGTGCTGAAGAGGAGTCCAGTCGTTGTACCCTGGGGAGCGTTCGTCGGAGGCCTTGAAGCACCTACCGAGGCAGCGAAATAGCTTTCAGGGCATTGTGCTAGCACAAGCCTCGACTACTGCTAAGTTCCTTGTTCTTCTTCCTCCTCCCCACCTCTTTGCCATATCTGTAGACAATCTTAGGACAACCTAAACCTTGATTGATTGTTGTGCTCAACTTTGCATGCTAAACCCCTATAGTTTGTTCAACTACTTTTTGCACTAGATTTGTAATATCTCTATATTGTGCTAGTCATCATTTGCATGTCATCATAGAGTAGAATACCCAACAACTGAAAGCTATTTTCATTCTATTCTATTCCGTTTAGATCTAGATCCAATACGAGAGTGTTTAGATCTAGTCTCTTGTTAACTGTTAGAATTCCTTTGTTTTTTCATAAGTTTGGCGGTGTCGAGGAAAACTTGACAAACCGGCATTAAATTGCCCTAGGAAGCTTGGTATTTAAGCGAGTCAAGTGCTCCACCTCCTTCATGGAGCTGACCTGATCGTCAAATTTTTAAAAAATCAAAAGGAACTCTTCCTAGATGACTACTGAGATGGAGAGAAAATCTAGCAAGTCTAGTGAGAAGCCTGAACCATTCGATGGGAAGAACTTTAAGAGATGGCAGATGAAACTTAGGTTCTATCTGACTGTCCTTTAGGTTGTCGACCTTATTTCTTCCGAGAAGCCTACCCTTATCTCTAAGGATGATGGATCATCTAACCAAACTAACTTAGACTCCTGGGAGAGGCAGGATTACCTGTGTAGGAACTATATCCTCAACTGCCTTGTCCCCGACCTCTATGATGTCTACTTCACCTGCACGTCCGCCAAAGACCTGTGGAACTCCTTAGAGAAGAAGTACGCCACAGAGGATGCCGGGTCGAAGAATTTTGTGGTCGGGAAGCTGCTGGAGTTCAAGATGGAAGATGGGAAGTCTGTGGTCTCCCAACTTGAGGAGATACAGATTATCATCCATGAGGTCCTTGCTGAGGCGTACAAAATATGTAAGGGATTCCAAGTGGTAACTATCATAGAGAAGTTGCCTCCCTCGTGGAAGGAGTACAAGAATAGTTTGAAGCACAAGAGGAAGGAGATGACCCTGGAAGACCTTGTTGTCCGAATCCGTATAGAGGAGGACAATCGAGTGTCGGAGCAAAGGGAGCAAGCTTCTATGATAAAAGGAAAGGCCAACCTCGTGGAGGGGAAGTCTTCCAAAAAGAAGGCTCTTGCTCCTAAGCCCTGGGAGAAGAACAAGCTTTCCAAGCCTCAGTTCAAGAAGAAGCCGAAAGGAGACTGCTTTGTATGCGGCAAGCCAGGACACCTAGCTAAAGAGTGTCGCTTCAATGCAGCTAACCGGCCAAAGAACAAGTCCGAGGCGAACGTGGCTCAAAGTGGTTACTTCTCTGCGGTGGTCACTGAGGCCAACCTAGTCAGCAACCTTGCAGACTGGTGGGTGGTTACGGGAGCTACTCGACATATATGTGGGTCGAAGAGCTGCTTCTCCACCAACACACCTGCAGAAGAAGGAGAGGCGCTGTACATGGGGAACTCCTCAGTTGCTCAAGTCACTGGGAAAGGGAATGTGATTCTGAAGTTCACCTCTGAAAATCTTCTGACTCTGAAGGAGGTGCTGCACGTCCCAGACATCCGGAAGAATCTGGTCTCCGGAGCAAAGCTGAGCAAGAAGGGCTACAAGCTTGTATTTGAGTCGGACAAATTTGTCCTGACTAAGGGAGGGTCTTTTATGGGAAAGGGTTATCTTGATGAGGGCTTATTTAAGCTAAATGTAACCTCTTTCACTAATGATAATAAAATATCTTATTCTGCTTACTTGTGTGATTCGTTTGATCTATGGCATGCTAGACTAGGATACGTTAACTCTAAAACCCTTAAAAGGTTAGTTAACTTAGGTAGTGTACCTAAATGTGTTCCATCCTCAAATGGAAAGTGTGGCATATGCGTAGAGGCTAAATATTCCAAGAAACCTTTTAAGAGTGTAGAGCATAGCCTAGAAACCCTAGACTTGATCCACTCAGACGTGTGCGACCTTAAAGGTTACACTACGAAAGGAGGGAACAAGTACTTCATCACATTTATTGATGATTGTTCCAGACATTGTTCAATCTTTCTCCTTAAGAGTAAGGACGAGAGCTTGTCCAAGTTTAAATCGTATAAGTCTGAGATAGAAAACAAGTTAGGGAAGATGATCAAAGTCCTTAGGTCGGACAAAGGCGGTGAATATGAGTCCGGAGAATTCACTAAATTTTGTGAAGACAACGGTGTAATTCATCATACCACTGCTCCATATTCCCCTCAGTCTAATGGAGTAGCTGAGAGGAAAAACAGGACCTTAAAGGACATGGTCAATGCCATGATGATCAGTTCAGGGGTACCTACGAACCTGTGGGGGGAAGCTGTGCTCTCAGCAGCACATGTTCTTAATAGAATCCCATTTAAGGAATCTGAGCAGACTCCTTATGAGATTCTGAGAGGTAGGAAGTCATCCTATAAACACCTCAAAGTGGGGGGTTGTTTAGCAAAGGTATCCATAACCTTATAATTCACCAGATGGATGTAAAAACTGCATTCCTAAATGGAGAATTAGAGGAAGAGATCTACATGGATCAGCCCGAAGGCTTCATAGTGCAAGGTTTGGAGAAGAAGGTTTGTAGACTAAAGAAGTCTCTTTATGGTCTCAAACAGGCTCCAAAACAATGGCACGAGAAGTTTGACCATGTGTTAACTTCAAGTGGGTTCAGAATTAATGAATCAGATAAATGTATCTACACTAAGGTCAATAACTTGACTTGTGTGGTCATATGTCTCTATGTAGATGATATATTGATCTTTGAAACCAACTTAGAAGTAGTGGTCAAGACCAATGACTTTTTGAGTAGGCACTTCGATATGAAGGACTTAGGAGCTGCAGATGTCATTCTTGGAATCAAAATTAAGAGAGATTCCAATGGCATAGCTCTATCTCAATCTCACTATATCGAGAAAGTGCTTAGGAAGTTCGGCCATTTTGATTGTCGACCTGCTAGAACGCCATATGATCCTTCAGTACATCTGAAGAAGAATTTAGGGCCTAGTGTATCACAACTAGAATATTCTAGGGTCATTGGCAGTCTCATGTATATCATGAACTGCACGAGACCCGATATTGCCTATGCGATAGGTAGACTTAGTATATACACTATTAACCCTAACCAAGAGCATTGGGATGCTCTAATCCAAGTTCTAAGGTACTTAAAACATATATTAGATTATGGTATTTTCTATGGTAGGTATCCCGCTGTCCTAGAGGGATACAGCGATGCTAATTGGATTGCGGATTTCTTAGGAACCAAATCCACTAGTGGGTATGTGTTTACCCTTGGAGGGGGTGCAATTTGTTGGAAATCATCCAAACAAACATGCATTGCCCGATCCACTATGGAGTCGGAGTTCATAGCCCTAGATAAAGCTAGTGAAGAGGGTGAATGGCTAAGGAATCTCATTATGGATAGTCCTTTTTGGCCAAAGCCTATTCCTGCTGTCCCAATTCATTGTGATAGCCAAGCAGCTATAATGAGGGCCAGGAATAACTCCTATAATGGAAAGTCACGACATATTCGTCGCAGACATAACACTGTTCAACAGATGTTGAAAGATGGGATAATTACTATTGACTATATTAGGTCAAAGGATAATTTAGCAGATCCCTTAACTAAAGGACTAGCTAGAGAGTTAGTTCTAAGTACATCGAGGGGGATGGGGCTGAGGCCTATAAACTAATAAATCTCCGATAACGGTAACCCAACCTACGTGATTGGAGATCCCAAGATCGAGGTTCAATGGGAAAACAAGTTATTCGAGGGATTTGTGGGGGTGCTATCAAAATTTTCCCCTCCCTATAATGTGATAGTACATTCTGTATTGCTGAGAGGCTGAGTTTTAGACTCTTAATGCTAACTATAACTGGCATACCAGTGGGGTGTATAGATACAGAGCACTCTTGCTAGTAAGCACCTATATGAGTGTAGAAGTGTGGCCGCTTCTATGAGAATTGAGGCTGATTCTCTAGAACACTTAAGAAAATTGGGGAAGGCTCATGGCCATAAAGAGCACAACCGCATGGGACTCTATGATGTATATGAGAGTATGGGTGATACTTGTCGACTACACTTACAATATATAGATGTACAATTCAAGACGTAAGTTCACTGTCAGCTAGTAAGTCCTGCAGGTCTACACAAAGCAAAGGTTCAAGTCGAAAGACACCTTATGTCTATACAAACTCTTATAAGTACTCCAGACTACTTCTTTTGATTTGTTTTTCGATATTTTCATTCTTGTGGGGGATTGTTACAAAAATTGGTTTTGACAGAGAATGAAAAAACCGATTTTTGGGTTTAGTCCCATATTGCCCGTGGGGAGATCTTTTAATGCTTTTATAATGGAACTCCCTTCATTGGGCTTTGTAGCTTCCCAAGAGCCAAGTCATAGCCCACCACACACGCGCACGCGCGCGCCGAGCCGAGCCGCGTGGACGCGAATGGGCTTCGGGCCTTCTTTTACACTGGTTTTTAATTTTTTCTTTCTTTATGGAGATTTATTTCTTCTGTTACACTCTTCACGAGGCTGAGCTAGGTTCATTGAACCTGGACATTTGCACGTCGCATGCAACCGTTACACTAGACAGAGTAGTGAATGCTCATCAGTGTGCTGCATGCAATGGGCTGTGAGTGTGGGAACGTTATGGCTAACGACTTCTATATAAGAGAGGGTCCTGTGAAGCCAGAATACACACCAAGCGAAGAGCTCTCTCCACTCTCTTCTTTCTCGTTCGTGATTCTGTTCCTGTCTGGAGTACGCTGAGAGTCCCAAAGGGGTTCCCTTCGGTGCTGAAGAGGAGTCCAGTCGTTGTACCCTGGGGAGCGTTCGTCGGAGGCCTTGAAGCACCTACCGAGGCAGCGAAATTGCTTTCAGGGCATTGTGCTAGCACAAGCCTCGACTACTACTAAGTTCCTTGTTCTTTTTCCTCCTCCCCACCTCTTTGCCATATTTGTAGACAACCTAAACCTTGATTGATTGTTGTGCTCAACTTTGCATGCTAAACCCCTATAGTTTGTTCAACTATTTTTTGCACTAGATTTGTAATATCTCTATATTGTGCTAGTCATCATTTGCATGTCATCATAGAGTAGAATACCCAACAACGGAAAGCTATTTTTATTCTATTCTATTCCGTTTAGATCTAGATCCAATACGAGAGTGTTTAGATCTAGTCTCTTGTTAACTGTTAGAATTCCTTTGTTTTTTCATAAGTTTGGCGGTGTCGAGGAAAACTTGACAAACCGGTATTAAATTGCCCTAGGAAGCTTGGTATTTAAGCGAGTCAAGTGCTCCACCTCCTTCCTGGAGCTGTGACCTGGCCGTCAAATTTTTAAAAAATGAAAAGGAACTCTTCCTAGATGACTACTGAGATGGAGAGGAAATCTAGCAAGTCTAGTGAGAAGCCTGAACCATTCGATGGGAAGAACTTTAAGAGATGGCAGATGAAACTTAGGTTCTATCTGACTGTCCTTAAGGTTGTCGACCTTATCTCTTCCGGGAAGCCTACCCTTATCTCTAAGGATGATGGATCATCTAACCAAACCGACTTAGACTCCTGGGAGAGGCAGGATTACCTGTGTAGGAACTATATCCTTAACTGCCTTGTCCCCGACCTCTATGATGTCTACTTCACCTGCACGTCCGCCAAAGACCTGTGGAACTCCTTAGAGAAGAAATACGCCACAGAGGACGCCGGGTCGAAGAAGTTTGTGGTCGGAAAGCTGCTAGAGTTCAAGATGGAAGATGGGAAGTCTGTGGTCTCCCAACTTGAGGAGATACAGATTATCATCCATGAGGTCCTTGCTGAGGGGTACAAAATCTGTAAGGGATTCCATGTGGCAACTATCATAGAGAAGTTGTCTCCCTCGTGGAAGGAGTACAAGAACAGTTTGAAGCACAAGAGGAAGGAGATGACCCTGGAAGACCTTGTTGTCCAAATCCGTATAGAGGAGGACAATCGAGTGTCGGAGCAAAGGGAGCGAGCTTCTATGATAAAAGGAAAGGCCAACCTCGTGGAGGGAAAGTCTTCCAAAAAGAAGGCTCTTGCTCCTAAGCCCTGGGAGAAGAACAAGCTTTCCAAGCCTCAGTTCAAGAAGAAGTCGAAAGGAGACTGCTTTGTATGCGGCAAGCCAGGACACCTAGCTAAAGAGTGTCGCTTCAATGCAGCTAACCGGCCAAAGAACAAGTCCGAGGCGAATGTGGCTCAGAGTGGTTACTTCTCTGCGGTGGTCACTGAGGCCAACCTAGTCAGCAACCTTGCAGACTGGTGGGTGGACACGGGAGCTACTCGACATATATGTGGGTTGAAGAGCTGCTTCTCTACCTACACACCTGCAGAAGAAGGAGAGTCGCTGTACATGGGGAACTCCTCAGTTGCTCAAGTCGCTGGGAAAGGGAATGTGATTCTGAAGTTCACCTCTGGAAATCTTCTGACTCTGAAGGAGGTGCTGCACGTCCCAGACATCCGGAAGAATCTGGTCTCCGGAGCAATGCTGAGCAAGAAGGGCTACAAGCTTGTATTTGAGTCGGACAAATTTATCCTGACTAAGGGAGGGTCTTTTGTGGGAAAGGGTTATCTTGATGAGGGCTTGTTTAAGCTGAATGTAACCTCTTTCACTAATGATAATAAAATATCTTATTCTGCTTACTTGTGTGATTCTTTTGATCTATGGCATGCTAGACTAGGATACGTTAACTCTAAAACCCTTAAAAGGTTAGTTAACTTAGGTAGTGTACCTAAATGTGTTCCATCCTCAAATGGAAAGTGTGGCATATGTGTAGAGGCTAAATATGCCAAAAACCCTTTTAAGAGTGTAGAGCGTAGCCTAGAAACCCTAGACTTGATCCACTCAGACGTGTGTGACCTTAAAGGTTACACTACGAGAGGAGGGAACAAGTACTTCATCACATTTATTGATGATTGTTTCAGACATTGTTCAATCTTTCTCATTAAGAGTAAGGACGAGAGCTTGTCCAAGTTTAAATCCTATAAGTCTGAGATAGAAAACCAGTTAGGGAAGATGATCAAAGTCCTTAGGTCGAACAAAGGAGGTGAATATGAGTCCGGAGAATTCACTAAATTTTGTGAAGACAACGGTGTAATTCATCAGACCACTGCTCCATATTCCCCTCAGTCTAATGGAGTAGCTGAGAGGAAAAACAGGACCTTAAAGGATATGGTCAATGCCATGATGATCAGTTCAGGGGTACCTACAAACCTGTGGGGGGAAGCTGAGCTCTCAGCAGCACATGTTCTTAATAGAATCCCATTTAAGGAATCTGAGCAGACTCCTTATGAGATTCTGAGAGGTAGGAATCCATCCTATAAACACCTCAAAGTGTGGGGTTGTTTAGCAAAGGTATCCATAACCTTATAATTCACCAGATGGATGTAAAAACTACATTCCTAAATGGAGAATTAGAGGAAGAGATCTACATGGATCAGCCCGAAGGCTTCATAGTGCAAGGTTTGGAGAAGAAGGTTTGTAGACTAAAGAAGTCTCTTTATGGTCTCAAACAGGCTCCAAAACAATGGCACGAGAAGTTTGACCATATGTTAACTTCAAGTGGGTTCAGAATTAATGAATCAGATAAATGTATCTACATTAAGGTCAATAACTTGACTTGTGTGGTCATATGTCTCTATGTAGATGATATGTTGATCTTTGAAACCAACTTAGAAGTAGTGGTCAAGACCAATGACTTCTTGAGTAGGCACTTCGATATGAAGGACTTAGGAGCTGCAGATGTCATTCTTGGAATCAAAATTAAGAGAGATTCCAATGGCATAGCTCTATCTCAATCTCACTATATCGAGAAAGTGTTTAGGAAGTTCGGCCATTTTGATTGTCGACCTGCTAGAACGCCATATGATCTTTCAGTACACCTGAAGAAGAATTTAGGGCCTAGTGTATCACAACTAGAATATTCTAGGGTAATTGGCAGTCTCATGTATATCATGAATTGCACGAGACCCGATATTGCCTATGCGATAGGTAGACTTAGTAGATACACTATTAACCCTAACCAAGAGCATTGGGATGCTCTAATCCGAGTTTAAGGTACTTAAAACATACATTAGATTATGGTATTTTCTATGGTAGGTATCCCGCTGTCCTAGAGGGATACAGCGATGCTAATTGGATTGCGGATTCTTCAGGAACCAAATCCACTAGTGGGTATATGTTTACCCTTGGAGGGGGTGCAATTTGTTGGAAATCATCCAAACAAACATGCATTGCCCGATCCACTATGGAGTCGGAGTTCATAGCCCTAGATAAAGCTAGTGAAAAGGGTGAATGGCTAAGGAATCTCATTATGGATAGTCCTTTTTGGCCAAAGCCTATTCCTGCTGTCCCAATTCATTGTGATAGCCAAGCAGCTATAATGAGGGCCAGGAATAACTCCTATAATGGAAAGTCATGACATATTCGTCGCAGACATAACATTGTTCGACAGATGTTGAAAGATGGGATAATTACTATTGACTATATTAGGTCAAAGGATAATTTAGCAGATCCCTTAACTAAAGGACTAGCTAGAGAGTTAGTTCTAAGTACATCGAGGGGGATGGGGCTGAGGCCTATAAACTAATAAGTCTTCGATAACGGTAACCCAACCTACGTGATTGGAGATCCCAAGATCGAGGTTCAATGGGAAAACAAGTTATTCGAGGGATTTGTGGGGGTGCTATCAAAATTTTCCCCTCCCTATAATGTGATAGTACATTCTGTATTGCTGAGAGGCTGAGTTTTAGACTCTTAATGCTAACTATAGCTGACATACCAGTGGGGTGTATAGATACAGAGCACTCTTGCTAGTAAGCACCTATATGAGTGTAGAAGTGTGGCCGCTTCTATGAGAATTAAGGCTGATTCTCTAGAACACTCAAGAAAATTGGAAAATGCTCATGGCCATAAAGAGCACAACCGCATGGGACTCTATGATGTATATGAGAGTATGGGTGAGACTTGTCGACTAGACTTACAATATATAGCTGTACAGTTCAAGACGTAAATTCACTGTCAGCTAGTAAGTCCTGCAGGTCTACACAAAGCAAAGGTTCAAGTCGAAAGACACCTTATGTCTATACATACTCTTATAAGTACTCCAGACTACTTCTTTTGATTTGTTTTTCGATATTTTCATTCTTGTGGGGGATTGTTACAAAAATTGGTTTTGACTGAGAATGAAAAAACCGGTTTTTAGGTTTAGTCCCATATTGCCCGTGGGGAGATCTTTTAATGCTTTTATAATGGAACTCCCTTCATTGGGCTTTGTAGCTTCCCAAGAGCCAAGCCATAGCCCACCACACACGCGCACGCGCGCGCCGAGCCGAGCCGAGCCGGGCCGGGCACGGGCTCGGGCCGAGGCTCGCGAGCCGCGTGGACGCGAATGGGCTTCGGGCCTTCTTTTACACTAGTTTTTAATTTTTTCTTTCTTTATGGAGATTTATTTCTTCCGTTACACTCTTCACGAGGCTGAGCTAGGTTTATTGAACATGGACATATGCACGTCGCATGCAACCGTTACACCAGACAGAGCAGTGAATGCTCATTAGTGCGCTGCATGCAATGAGCTGTGAGTGTGGGAACGTTATGGCTAAGGACCTCTATATAAGAGAGGGCCCTGTGAAGCCAGAATACACACCAAGCGAAGAGCTCTCTCCACTCTCTCTTTTCTTTCTCGTTCGTGATTCTGTTCCTGTCTGGAGTACGCTGAGAGTCCCAAAGGGGTTCCCTTCGGTGCTGAAGAGGAGTCCAGTCGTTGTACCCTGGGGAGCGTTCGTCGAAGGCCTTGAAGCACCTACCGAGGCGGCGAAATAGCTTTCAGGGCATTGTGCTAGCACAAGCCTCGACTACTGCTAAGTTCCTTGTTCTTCTTCCTCCTCCCCACCTCTTTGCCATATCTGTAGACAACCTTAGGACAACCTAAACCTTGATTGATTGTTGTGCTCAACTTTGCATGCTAAACCCCTATAGTTTGTTCAACTACTTTTTGCACTAGATTTGTAATATCTCTATATTGTGCTAGTCATCATTTGCATGTCATCATAGAGTAGAATACCCAACATATATGATGGTGGAAAATTTGTGGATGAGGATGGCAATCGGCAACAATCATACCAATTTGTACATTTATAATATTAGGGGTAACCAATATACAGAGGATTTGTGAGAATCAGATTTTAATTCTTATTGAAGATTAATATATGTTATAGTGGATCATGTAGGTCTTTATATTAGATTAGGTACTCTAGAATCCATTAAATATATAGATTAGAAGAGATCAACAAGAATGATGACTTTACAAAAGGGATCATGGCCATTCAACCAAGCATATCTTTACCTATAAACCTACCAGTCATCCTTATGTGGAAAAATTTATTCTCAACGTCGAAGGAGAAAAAACCACGGGATGGAGAGAGAAATACACTATCGAATCAAACATGTTACAAACTCTCACCCAAATCCACTTACACCCAGGAAGGACCGGTCTCCTAAATACCGACATTCCTTTAGTTCTCTCGCTAGCTCCGAAAACTTCGGAAAACAATGAGAAACACTTCACCTTCTTGAATTCGAATCATTTGCTCTGAGGGGTAGGACCCCTTTTATAGTGCCTCAAGGTGATAGCTGGGGTGCTTAGAGCGGGACGAAATTGGTGGCGTGCTTCTGGGATTCTAGCAACCACCAAGTGTAAGGCCACGTGGCTGCATGCTCTACGTTGGGAAATTATGCTGCAATCGCTTCCTTCCTTATCTGGCCGACGGAGAATCTCAGGATGTGGCTGGGTGAGATTTCCATGCGGGATTTTCAAAACTCCTTGAAGCATGATTTTTGGACAGGAGTTTAGCGCAAATGTCGGAGCTAAGTTGGCGTGAGAAAAGCGAGGGAGAGCCTAAAGATACCATCTTTTGCTGATGGCCGGTCGGTCAGTGCCCATGGACTGACCAACATGCCACTTCTCTAATGTTGAATGCTGAGTGGTCCATTCTTGTGAGGTTACAAGGACCGACTGGTCCAGAGGCGCCCATGGACCTCCCGGGCCGATCCATTCTTGTGAGGTTACAAGGACCGGCCGGTCCTAGGGATGGCAACGGGTCGAGTTTGGGACATGTCGGTTCATCAAATTTGAGTAAAACCCAATCTGATACAAGCACTCCAGTTCTTTTATTCAGATATTTTACTCAAATCTGAGTAAAACTCAAAATTGGATGGCACGCTTATAAATAAAAAGGCCCTGGGAAATGACCGTTAGAATTTGGTATGGGATTTGAGTCTCTCCCGATTTGGTGAAAATTTTGAGTAAAACTCAGTTTGGTATAAATCTAAGTAAAGGACTGGAGCTGTTTTTAGGTGATTTTACTCGAATTCAAATCTGAGTAGTGATTTGAGTAAGGGCTAGAGATGCCCTTAGTAGCCATAGTAGGAAATTTGAGTCATCTTTATTAATGAAGTCTGAAACTTATTGGAAGTGAGTTCTGAAGCTTTCAATAATCCTCGGAGCGACCTCAAAGATAGTAAAGACGAAGGTTTCCCCTCTAGAGAGTGGTAATTACCAAAACCAAGGGAAAATATTGGGCTTCATTATATTAATTTTTGTGAAATTTATAAACATACATTCAAGGAGGGAAAATATACATGAAAATATGGACTAAGATAGTCTTGAACATAAGGGGGAAACAGCTCCTCAGCAAACTGCTTGCACTGCAAGCCTCTTAGTGATGCTCCCGCTAGTGCTGTTCGCTCCAAGAGATTTCTCGGACACATCAATCGAGCATGATGGTCGCCCGACGCATGCCTGTAAAAAAAATTTATATAATTGAAGTTATGTTGATCTCCCTTGACCCAAAAAAACTAGGCTTGCATTATAAATGATGGCACATTACCTTCTTAACCACAGAGAGAACATCAGCATCAAAACTGCCCTTTTGAAATGATTGGCAAGTGCCTTGAGGGTTCCCAAATCTCGCGAATTCGACATCGGAAATCGGTTGGCCTCCTTGGCACGATAAGGTCAGTGTATATCCCTCGGGGGCGCTCCCGCATACGGTTCCAACGACAACAGTCTGAAAGCTCACTTGGCTGGGATCACCACCGGCTTCCTCGAACAAGACCAAAGTATTCGGCTCACCTGTATTTAGGAAAGATCTCGGAACATGGTACCTGCCAATTATAAATTTCATGGCTTAAGGCTTATAATGAATGTCATTATACCCAAAAGGCCGACCTTAACCGATGTGAGACTATTTCCGGTGACATTCAACTGCAGTTATAACAAAATACTTGATTTTTCAGATTTGCAAGTCACAATATGATTTTTTTAAAAAAAATTACAGATTTAATTTTAACTTAGATATGACATTCAATGTTTTTCATCAACTGGATATTATAATAGAGAGCTAATTCAATGAGATCTACAAGTCCTATGGTGCTTGATCATTATCCTTGATTGATGATTCTGGGTTTTGAAGTAATTGTTATAATCATATGATCATCAATATACTTACCATCTTTGGGCAGGCTCTTTACAGCCAGTTCGGCAATTATCTGGGTGGAATGGCCCTCTATAATCACATCTCTTGCATCCATTCATATCCGAAGCCAAGTAGGTTGGCCAGAAACGACCAATGCTTTGCCCGTTCACCCACGCAGCACCTTTCCCCATGCCAAGCAAGTCGACAACCACTGGCGCAGAGCCAGTAGGAGCCTTGAACGTCGTCTGATATCGAACGCAGATAGGTTGAGTATGCATTAAGAGAAAGGATAATGTAGTTCCTTCAGTAGTTGAAGAGAGTACCTTGTACCAAGTGAAGGGCCTGTTGGTAGGAAGCGTACTCGAATCCCATTTACGAGCTTGTTTAGGTTTTACGAGATAGAATTCTCTGTCCTCGCCAGTCAGTCCAATCTAAAGAATACAATTGTTGGTTCATATCCCAGGTGAAAGAGTTGGAAGTAAGAACAATGGATCAGATTTCTTTCTAACTTCTTTATGTTGCATAGTCTTATTACCTTGTAAGACCATGGGCCTGCTGATAAATCCAATGAACCACTTCCTCCGGTCAATTGCACCGGACCATCAACGATCCCGGCTGGCATTAACTCAAAGCGCGCCCCATAGTTCTGTTTAAGAATTCAAATAATACCATGAAGCGATAATGAAGCGAGGACAAATAACAAGCAAATTGCCCGAATAAAATCGATGAGAGCTTACGGAATACAAACCTTAAGTCCCACGGTTGCACTGAGGAGAGATATGTGGTTAGTTCCTGCTTTCAAACGGACCGCTCGCTCATACACAAAGCTGAATTGCCCGTTCTGCGCGTATTGAGATCCTATAAATCAACATTCGAGAGAATAATAAACAAATATGGTCAATATCCTGAAAATTACAGAAAGAAATTCCAAGAAAACGATATTTCGTATCGAAACAAAAAGATTTACCTACAAGATGCCCGTTAATAAAAGCATGAAGAATGTGGCCTGTGGTGTTGACACGAAGAATCATATCGTCCTTTTGACTGACGTTCACACTATATTACCAAAATGACATTGAGTTAGTATTTTCTTGAAACAAATATTACTATTGAAAATTGTTTCTTTATAGAGAAAATATATACCTGCTCATGTACCACAAGTAGTCGCTAGCATCGGCAGTGAATGTTATTTGTTCTAACAACTTGTCTGAAGAGAAAGATGCCCTCTTTCCATAAAGACCATCTTTTAAAGGCTCAGCCCTCCATGACCACTTGAATGCGGCCGGCTCATTCTCTGCCTGGTTTGGCTTCTTTACCATGATAGAGGTTTGAGTGTTAACCTGTGAAAGAATTCAAGATTTCCATCAAGAACACAGTGAACTTGTTATTGGTAACATTGTGCTCCTCCTTTACTATATAAAGCCACAACCAAAAGGTAATATGAAATGAACCTTGGCAGTGTTGTAAACTTCCTGCTTGCAATCGGGAAGAACGCTGACAGACCAAGCGGGCAAGAAGTAATCCTCGCCCTCGTATGTCAAGGTGGCATCGGCGGAATTGTTTGCGTTACTCATGAAACAACTGGATGTTCCATTTAAAGAGTACTTTGTAACCTGTAATCAAAATTCCAAGGTGGTTATCCACAAAGTTATTAAGGAGTAACTAAAAATAGTTTAACAGAAATATTTGATACTTAACCGATACTCCGTTGCCGAAGGGGGTGTCGTTAAAATCTCCATAGGTGAGAGCCTTCTCCATCCCTTTAATCGCTGCATGAAGCTGCTTCAGATGCCCCCACTTGGGTTGCCTTAAGTTTCCTAAGAACAGGGGTTAACCTAATCTTTAGAAAGATATCAATAACACCAAGATTGAAGGTAACTGTGATCGATATACATTAAAGAATAAAGCTTGATTCTAAATAATGAAGATGATCTCATGGAATCTTGAAATAGGATCATGGATCTTGAAAATGCTATATATAATTATTATTCTTCAGAAGAAAAAAAAAAAAACATAGGTTCACACACCGTATTCGTCGATAGGTGCATCATAATCATAAGTAGTTGTGATGTATGGACCTCCGGACGTACGACCAAAATTGGTTCCTCCATGATACTAGAAATATGTAGATAAATGTTAAGCTAACTAAAGAAGACAATCGATTACTGCTGAAATTTTTGCATTTCTTGCGTATTTACTCGAACTAACCATGTAGTAGTTCATGACAGATCCCTTATATTGGAAGAAGCGTGCCACCGAGAAGGCCAAATCTTCAGCAAGTCTATATGGGTCAGGTTTGTCCCAAGCTTTGAACCTGTAATTATCCGTGTTAATTTTTCGTCACAATATATATTAGCACTGCAAAAGTAACAACATTTCGACTTAAATGCACATCGAAGAAAGAAAACCCACCAGCCCGTCCAATTCTCCGTGTAGATCTTAGGACTGTTGGGGTTGTTGGGTTGGAAGGAATCACAATAGAAGCCATTGCATGTGTTGATCTGATAGTACAATTTGCAAAAATAGGAAAAATGTAAGATAACTTCATCGATCTCGAGTACACAATTAATCGACGGAGGTGTTTATCAAACTAGAAATGCTACCATAGGTTGGGGCGCATCGGATTGTTGGCACATGATCCATGGTATACCAATGTCGAACGACTCTGCCAACTTCGCGCACCATTGGGTGTACCGTTTTCCAGCATCCCCGTAGGGTCCTTGGATGTTACCGTATTCATTCTCAATCTATTTCAACAACATCGATCGGAACGATGATAAATATGTATATATCAATAAAGCAATTTCCTATAGATCATGTGGAAGAACAATATCAAAGTATTGATCGATCCGAAGATTAAGGCGTTGTTGTTGAAACAAATTGATTTCGAATTCGGTACTTGGGTGATGATGATGGGTCCTCCTTGAGGTGCCAATAGCTTCTCTTGCTTGAGCATGTCTACTATTAAGGTAGTAAAATTTTGCATCTCATCCTATTATGACAAAAACAAAAGGGTTAAGCAAGAACAAAGTGTAGCATTGGAGGTAATTAGCAAACTTAGAAGTTAATTTGAAACCTTAAATGGCTGGTTATCAGTCCTAAACTCCATCCCGGGAATTTGGCGTAACCAAGCTGGAAGCCCTCTAAGGTGAAGAAAGATTAAAAAAGGGGTTAACAATAGATATCATCTTGGTAATATTAACACCTAAATCTTCAACAACTACCACCATTAGCCCTAAATTGTGGGAATTCGCATTACCCGTAAGTCCATTCCGCACAAGCATAAGGACCGATACGGAGAATAGCGTATAACCCGGCGTTCTGAATTTCCTTGATAAATCTCACGATGTCGAAATTGCCCTCGAAGTTATACTGAAAACCACAAGAAAATAATGGTAAACATTACACTATACGTACGTACGTACATTACCGCTACTCGATTTGATTGATTGGGAGTACCTCTCGTCGACGGGGCTCATGGCCGTTCCAGAAGACGTAAGTCTCGATCGCATCGAGGCCCCCGTCCTTAGCCTTCTGGATCAAATCAGGCCACATCTACAAACAAAGCGTAGCAAGTCGGTAGCCGTAAGCGCCGATTTCGTGCTGATTTATATCAACTTAGCAACGAAAGATCGGAACGAAAAAAATGGCAAATTTTTATTTTTAGAAAGTATAATCTCTACCTGCGGAGTGCTCCGCGGATAGTGAATGGAACCGGAGAAGATGAGCTTGCGCTCGCCATTGATGATGATTGCCCGGCCATCGGAGGAGACGGATGTGGCGCTCACCGAACGATTAGAAAGAGAACAGAGTAAGAAGAGAGAGAATGTAATCAAGGGCCAGAGGTTTTTGGGGGAAGCCATTAATCTTCTGGTTTCTTTCTCCAAGATGGCTAACACAAGAGGAATTTATAGGGCCATCAACGTTCAAAAATAGGAAGAGAGAGAGAGAGAGAGAGAGAGAGAGAGAGAGAGTCGTTTAGGTTGTGTGTGCATGTCTGGTTCTGCTGGGAGAGAGAGAGAGAGAGAGAGAGAGAGAGTCGTTTAGGTTGTGTGTGCATGTCTGGTTCTGCTGGGATTATAGCCGTTAAAAGGGCGGGAGGATAGGATTGAATACAGCAAAGGGTTACGTAATCCCGTGACGTGGCACCCAGTCTTTTAGTTGACCGCTTTTATTAGAAGAAGGTTTCGGGTAGTACGGCACGACGCACGGCTACCTCGTCCGGCCGGCCAACATCGACACTTCCTCCCTCCCTACTCACACTTCTCAGGCCGCCACCCTCCCGGAATTGACCCCACGAGCGGCGCCGGAGAGGGGGAGGCCCGGCGGGGCGGTGGGAGGATGAGGGGCCATGTAGAGAGAGGTTGGAGGAGGGCGGTGGTTGCGGCGACGGGAGGGGCATCCGGCGAGAGTTAAGGGGGAGGGGCAATAGCTAGCTAGTAGCCTAGTAGGTTTGCAACTTGGGCCGGTTGTACACGACCCAACCCGCGAGTGGAGTGGAGTCGGGTTTGGGCTCATTTTATTGAAGGACGGATTGAGTTTCGGTTGGAAAAAGTCTAACCGAACAAAGTTTGGATTGGATTTGGACCAAGGGTTGGGCAACCCGACCAAGCTTGAACACGTGTTGAGTATAACTTATCATCTTAGAGTCCCCATGAATCTTATTACTAAAATTGCATGGATCATAATCCAAACATGAAGAACCAGAAACCATCGGATAGTGGAGGTAAGAGACACCTTATTGATAAGGACTAATGATGAATATAAGATTTGTTGATATTGTGCTCTTTGAAATTAAAAACTTTGGACAAGTAAAAAAATAAGCATTATTCGAACCGGTGCAACCAGGCCTTATCGACCCACCAACTTGCGCTAAATCGAGTTTGAAATTTTATTTTCTCGGGTTGGGTTGGGTTTGGGTTGGGTGGCACGAGTTAAAGGTCAGGTTGGGTGGGTTGTGGGTTGATGATTCTACAACTCAAGTGTGGCTTCGGTTGACCTCCAACCCGACCTAACTTGTCACCATAAATGCTAGGGGTGTAAGAATGGCACATTGGCCTATGGGTCGTTTCGGCCTAGCCCAAAGTCACCTACTCGAACAAAGATCGACTCGGAGACCCACTGGATCAGGTTTGACTTAGGACACCACCTTGAGCACGATGCCCAGCCTGAAACCCTGGTCAAACATTCGCCCGAAGAGTTCGCCCGAAAGCCAGATCTAAACATGTGTATTATGTATACACACTAGTTAATGCCAATGCATGTCGGCACTCGGACGGTCGACTTCAGCGACCTTGCGCCTGTCGGCAATCGGACAGCCGCCTTCGACGGCTATGATGCCGTTAGTGCCACATGGACGATGTGACGCACCACAATTGGCCTTTAACAAGTGCAACAAATCTATCAGGTAGCAAAAATGCTCTTGCCGGAGAGAGAGAGAGAGAGAGAGGGGGGAGGGGGGAACCTAGGTAAAGAAAAGGCAATTGAGAGAGAGAGAGAGAGAGAGAGAGAGAGAGAGAGAGAGAGAGAGGGTATAGCAGAAGAGTGGGGTGGGGACAGTTTTTTTTCTTTTTTGTCTCGTGTTTTGGAATCCACACCGGCCTCATGTGCAGTTGTCCTCCTCCCCCCCTCTTTTTTGTTTTTCAAGAAAACTTCCGACCTCATCTTTTTACAAAGATCCGCTCAAAAAATATATAAAAATACAGATTTTTTGCAAAAAAAAAAACCAGTATAAACTTCTCTCCTCTCCCTTGGTGAATTGCCTCGTCATATCCTTCCAAATACATCCAGGCCATCCATATCACCCATGATAAATCAGGACCGCCACTTATCGTCCCAAACTGTCCTCCATCCTTTCCATTTATTATAGATAGTGTATATAGCAATTCATAAACTGATTATATTAGGGATGGTAAAGATTTTGATTGTTTGGCTGTCAGGGGGTCCAAAACTTTTGAAGTGCCAATTTAATTTTTTATACCAAAAACCCCACAGAACTGGCCCGAGCTGGCCAACATATTACACCCATTGTGTACACGGGCCAGGCCCGGGCTTGCAACCTTTGATCCAAGCTTGACCCGATCTGGCCCAATGAGCCCGACAGGCTTGGCCGGGCGCCATCCTTCCCGGCCTGGCCCAGGCTTGTACTATTTGAGCCCTGCCCGCGCAATAGCCGTGGGTCAGGCTTCGTTGTCTTCGGGGTAGGGTTGATTTTCGGATGGATCGGATCAGGATAGAAAGTTTGGAAAATTTCGGAAAATTTCTATAAATTTTCCGAATCCCAAATGGTATTTCGATTCTGATTCTGAAATTTTAGAATTTCAAAATCCATTTCCGATTCGAAATTTTCAGAATTATCAGAATTTTTTGGAATGTTACATTTTCATATTTTTTTAAAAATTTTCGGAGTTCTCAAATTTTGATAGATTTTTGGATTTTTTTAGAAAGTTTCAATTTTGACAAAATTTTGAAATTTTCGGAATTGCACAGCATATGCTACTTCGGATGGGTCTTGGTTGGGTCAGGTCGGGCAAAGGGTGTAGACGGTAGAAAATGATTTGGTTGAGATATAGGGTTTTTAAGTTCTATATACGGTGCATCATAGGCTATTACCTGCTGGTGTTGAGTTGGAACCATTAAGTATATATATTTGGTGCACTGTCCTTGGGTGAGGCCCAAAGCAACAACTTTGATAGCTTTACCGAATGGCCGACAATGCACAACATCTGCTGCTTCGGATGAGTCTGGGTCGGATCGGATCGGTATAAAACATCAAAAAATTTTAGATTTTTTTGGGTCGTGTTTGCCTCTCTCTCTCTCTCTCTCTCTCTCTCTCTCTCTCTCTCTCTCTCTCTCTCTCTCTCTCTCTCTCTCTCTCTCTCTCTCTCTCTCTCTCTCTCTCTCTCTCTCTCTCTCTCTCTCTCTGTGAATCCCCCCCCCCCCCCCCTCCTCGTGACACCGACAACCTTGCATGACATCAACTGGTTCCAGCATATGTTGTGCAGGCACTCTAGGATTCGAGGGCCCATCCCGCCCTCTCAACCAACATAAAAAACAGATAGCGATAGAACAACCAGAAGTGAGAAGCCCAAGGAAGTTGATCAGTGTTGAGTTACCCGTGCGCAGTGCTATTTGTATTCTTTTCTTTTTTGGCTTCGTTGGAGCTGGGTGTGTGTGTGTGCCTTGTATGATGCTGGCTTGTTGGAGCATGTTCTTGTGTTAGATCTAAATTGTAGAGCCTATGTCTAAATGCTTGCCCACCCTGGATATAGCCTTGTTATGTAACCATTTTCCTCCCTTTAAAATTCTAATACAATTACTTATATTTAAAAAAAAACAGAAAAAAAAAGAAAAGAAAAAAGATGATCTCCTCTTTCTCATATGTTACCATGTCCTCTCCACCAACAGAAAAAAAAAAAACCCTAGATTTTCTTTAAAATGGGATTCGAGGTGGGCATCATCCCTTTAAACCCGGACGGATGTGCACCTTGACAAGTCCACCTTCCCCATCGCGGTCTTCGGCTACAACCCTGAGGCGCTGTTGCATCGGCAGACCTTCTATGATTGCGTTTTTTGATTGACCTAACAAGAGAAATTGTTCTTAACTGTGCTAGATTTGTTCTTATTGGATTATCTTCCATGCATGGATCATGGACCTTAATGTATACCATTCCCATGATAATATATTGTTTTATGGGGTAATGTGTGATAGGTCCATTTAACATATCAAAATTAGTGATAAAGATAGCCAACATCATTAATTAGAGTTGAATCCTCCCAATAGAAAAATATCCCTTTTACCCTTGCGGCCAGCTGTACACGTGAGCAAGACACATGCAGCTGTACATGTGGGCACTAGTCCAAGCCTAACAAAAGCATTGTAGCAAAATAGTAGCAATCTTCGGATATCGTTATTCTTTGCTATAGTGAAATCACTGTAGCAAAAAAATTTGCGAAATATTGCCATTTTTTTTTTTGCTATAGTGAAATCATTGTAGCAAAAGAGTAACAATTTATGCAAATTGAGTAATAATCTTGGTCAGTAACGTTTTGTGCAAATTGTTACCCTTTTGCCATAGTGAAATCACTATAGTAAATTAGTTTTTTTTTAAGAAATCTTGTTGAGGATTTTTTTATTTTTTTTTGCCTACAGTGAAACCACGATAGCAAAAGAGTAACAGTCTTTGCGAATTGAGTAATAATCATTATAAAGTAACAATATGTGCAGATTGTTACTCTTTTGCTACAATAAAATTATTGTAGTAATTTATTTTTTTGTGAAAGCATGTCAAAAAAATTTGCTACAGTGAAATCATTGTAGCAAATACACAGGTTGGATCCTATAGCGGTAAGGATATGGAGAGCCATGCACTACGGGACGGTTTGATCATTAAAAATTAATAGAGAAAAGTCACATGTGGGACTTCCGTTGGCTGTATCTTTTCGGGAGAGACCTGTTACAACACCATCTTGTTGGTTGTCCTTCCCCTTAAAGGGGTCTTTGTTAGGGACCCCTCACTAAGTTCCCCTTGTTTTATTGCAGCTTTGTTGTTTCGTGTGATGTTACAGTCATAAGCATTTCTAAAAGGATAGACTTCAGTTTTTGTTAAAAGACTACAACTAGGGGTGGCAATGGGTCTTGTCAGATCCGGTTCGTGTCGTGTCTAGTTTGGAGTCGTGTCCAAAATCCTTAAATCCGGACCCGATCCGTTTAACTAATCGTGTCTAGATCCTAAACCCATACCTGACCCGCTTATAAACGGATAGATCCGATAAGACCTGTTAGACACGTTTACCATACGAGTCTATTAATTTGACCTGATCTGACCCAATCCGACTCGACCCGATCTGACTCGATAGACCCGTTGGTACTATATATTACAGTATCGGATTGCGGGTAGACTCGACATGACCCGTTGAATTTTAAACGGGTCTACTGTGTCTAGACCCTAAACCTGGACCCGACCCGTTTATTAACGGGTCTATCGTGTCAACCCGTTTACGACCTGAACCCGTTTAACCCTGACCCAAACTCGCTAACTTTGTCGGGTCCAAAATTGCCAGCCCTAACTACAACTTAGTGTGGCCCATAACAAAAGAAATGGTTGAGGGATTAAGTCTATGGTTTCCGCATGCCTTCGATTTCTTTTTTTTTAAAAAAACTGATTAATGTATGAAAATCCATTTTTAAGAGATCATTTTGAGCAGCAGTCTCGACCACCTATTTATTTGAGCTCAAACCATCGTGGATGAAAAGGCCCCACTTCACTTCTATTTTAAAAGTGAATGCCATTCTCCCCCTCCCTCGCCACCGCCTAACCTAACCAAACCCACCATCGCTGCCGTGACTGTCGGACCTATCCGAACCCCCTTCCACCGTCGCCGGACCTAGCCGAAATCCCACCACCGCCGTCACCAAACCTAACCAAACACCCCCCCACCGGACCTAAACCTAGAGATCTAGATCTACAGGCCGGACTGCCCGCCACTACCGTCGCCAAACCTAAACCGAACACCCCCTGCCGGACCTAGATCTACAGGCTGGAGCGCCGGACCTGACCGAACTTCACGTCACCACTGCCGCCGCCTTCACCTTTGTTGCTCACGACCACCTCCGTCTCCACCTCGGTCTCCACCTCCGTCGCTTGCGCCCCCTCCCCCGCCTCCTGGGTTTGCTCCTTGCCGCCTGCGCCATGCCTGATCATGAGAGGAGAGCACTGAGGGTGGTATCATGATTAAAAGTCTAGGGAAGGGTTTTTACTAAAGTTTGGTTGGTTAGAGGGGTTGGAGCTCAAATGAAATGTTTAAATGGGTTTTTTCTAATGTTGGGTTTGTTTAGGGATGGCAACAGTGCTGTTTCGGTGCGGTTTTGGGCAAAACCGAAACCGCACTGCAACACCGAACCGTCACACCAAAACCGCGACGGTGTACCGTGTGTAAAACCAAAACCGCACCATGTGGTGCGGTGCACCGCGGTTTAACATTATAATGGTCTAAATGGTGCAGCGGTTTAACATTATAATGGTCTAAACGGTGCGGTTTTTTACGGTTTTGGACAAACCGAAACCGCACCGCACCGCATCACGATGGTTTTATGTTTTGGCAAGCCAAAACCGCACCAGTTTCCACGGTTCTCGGTTTTAAACTGCGCCGTTGCCATTCCTAGGTTCGTTAGAGGGGCCTTAGGCTAATAACCCAAAAAAAAAAAGGGTCAAAACTGATCCCTAGTTGTTTGTAACTCAGGATCAGTTTTCTGATCTTTGTGTTGTTTGGTCAGCGCAGAAATATGGGATTGGGTTTGGTCGGGTTTGGCCAAGTCACACTAGATCAGATTCGATCTGGTTATATAGTATTGGTTCAGATAAGGTCCAACCAGGGCCAGATTGGCTAACGACAAGTCGGTTTAGCTCGAGTCATATCATCTAGTGTCGAGTAATCTTAGGTTAAGTCAACTTCCATCGAGTCATGTCGGATTGGGTCGGGTTTCATTAGGTCAAGCCAGGTTGAATCGGGCCAGATCATCTTGAGTTTTATCAGGTCCATTCACGTCGGATTGTGTTGGTGCGACTTGGCTGTAAGCACCGGGGGTTCACTCACATAGAGATGCAATTCTGTCTAGATGAGTCAGTGAGGTTTTCATTAGATCTATTAAGTTTTCTTAAAAATTATATATGTGAAGAATTTATTTATAAATTTAAATTTATTAGCAATTTATAGGCATACGAAAAAGATATTTTTAAATTTATAAGGTATGAAAAATACACATATTTATTACAACAATTTATTATTATTATAAAATACTATCCTCGTGCATTGCAAGGGTTTGTTAGGCGGCAAATAGCATTGTTGAAGGCGAGGGTAGTCGAATGTGGGCGACCACGCCGAATGTGGGCGCTAACGTGGAATGTGCTTTGTGACAGCGACTATAGTATCGAAGGCAACCCTCGTCGAATGTGGACACCATCGTCGAATGTGTTTTATTGTCGAAGGCAGCCATTGCAGTGCCAATGCACATGCATTATTATTTTGTCATGCGGGTCCTAGGTCTCCTATTGGACTAGATTGATCCATTTGATGGGCTAAGATGGCTTTCCTAAGAAGTACGAGGAGTCATAGGTGTCCTAATATGAGTAGAACTCTATGTTCCTCTCTAGTCATAGTCATATTAGACTAATGAGATGATCCCAATTTTATAGGGAGTTATCATAGGCGTCCATAGTAGATAATGACGAATATATTCTCTCATTAATTGGATACCTAGTTGGATTTGGAATATCCAATCCCTATTAGTTATGAGAGAATCATGGAAATTAATTACGTTGATTTCCTATGATCCTTTCTATAGTGGGAAACCCCTCTCAAATCTCAATAGGATTTCTCTCTTCATGAGACCCGACCTCACAAGGATATGGGCTTGTGGCCGGCCATAGGAGTCCAATATAACTCTATGGTGGTCGGCCACATCTCTTCTAATGAGTGAGGGAGTCACAAGTTAGTATGGCATCTAAAGTGTAAGAGTTGGAGACCTAAAGTGTTGGGATTGCATCCCCACTTATTAGGAGACCAACCACGACAAGTGAGGAGTTGCAGATACCCTCGCGTCCCAAAACCCGGGTCGTAAGGGAGGTCCACCAGAGGGTATATGAAGACACCACCACCCAACCCCTAGCCGATGTGAGACTAAACCCAACAATCCCACTCTTCTCACGAGGCTAGGGCTGGATGGACTCCGGCGGCCCCCCCTCTCATGCTGAATGCCACCGAGGCTTGGGCTATACAAACTCCGACGGCCCCCCTCTCGTGCAGCGTAACATTGGGGATGGTTGAGTAGAACCTAAGTCTGATACCATTTGTAGATACCATCTCGTCCCAAAACCCAGGACATATAAGGAGGTCCACCAAAGGGTATATAAGCACACCATTTCCGATGTGGGACCAAACCCAACAATCTCCCCCTCACACACGCTATGGATTAACACCTGCCAGCCCCCCTCTCATGCATGCAAGGCGACCAAGGGAGGAGGCACAACTTGGCCACATTCTTGCCCGACTAGACAAAAACTGGCTCTGATTTCATTTGCAGATATCCTTACTCCCCAAAACGTGAATTGTAAGGGGAGGTCCAGTCACTAGAGGGTATATGAAGACACCACTACCCAGCCCCTAGTCGATGTGGGACTAAATCCAACAATCTCCCTCTTCATACGAGGCTAGAACTGGACAAACACAGACGGCCCCCCTCTCATGTTGAACGCCACCGAGGCTTGATCTGGACAAACTCCAATGGCCTCCTTCTCGTGTGGGCAACATTGGGGATGGTTGGGAGGAACCTAGCTCTGATACCATTTGTTGGCGCGGAATACCCCTAGTGAGGTCGATCCGTCACCTTGCACTTGTGGAAGCGGATTAGGGTTTCGGATCTCCGACGATTCGAAGATAAGGATGATCACAGACAACAATCTCACATAATAAGAAAGAAAACAATCTACATGACACAACCCTCTTCTTCTTTCTTGCCTCCACTGGATCTCAAGGAGACAATTCTCCTCTCTTGATCCTCAATACCTTCTTCATCACTTACACGCGATAGATAAGCCTCGAAGAAGCACCCAACAAATGTTGTCAAACACTAATGACAAACTCACTAAATCCTAAAAAGAAAGTCCTTAAATAGAGTCTAAAACCCGTGCAAAAAATCAGGCCAAAACTGACAATATTGTGCACACGACCTGGGTCAATCGTGCGCATGACCCGGGTCGATCGTGCGCACGATCCATGCTAAAAAAACCATCGTGTCTTGGGCGTCCAGGAGCCAACAGGGTTTCGCTCAAGCGAAACCTGTAGCCGGACCACCCTCCAGAATCGTGCGCACGATCGACCCAGGTCATGCACATGACCTATTTGCGTCTCCAAAACTGAACCAACACCCCCGACAGAAGTAAAGGGACTGACCACTATGGGCTTAAAGAGGCTTGTGGCCTGCCTCCCTAACTTTAATCCAACAATAGAGGTCTGCCACACAGAGAGGAAAAAGAGAGGAAGAAAGAAGCTTTGCTTCTTCTTCTTCCACACCTTCTTGTTTTAGTTCTTCAAACTTTTTCGAGAGAAAAAAGAGCATGATAGAATGAGGGAACTACGTGTTACTTGATCCATACCATGAGGGTACATAGGCAGTCTGAAAAAGTTGCTTCAGGAAGAACGACTTTATCTTCATCGATGGTCTTCTCCACAGGTAGGGTTAGGAGGGGTTAATAAGGTAGACGAAGAGGCCAAGAAGATGCACTGTTTGAAGCAATGAGTGCCAACCATCAAGATTAGACACAAAAAAAGTCCTTTTTGAGATATGACTTTTAGTTGCAAGACATGTTAATTTCGAAATATAACTCAAGTCCCTTCCGACGAATATATACTCTTTTCTGAAGACCTTGGTTAATATAGCAAACTATGGTGTACTGCAAATAATATTGCAAAATAGTTAAGGACCTATACCTAATTTATTGAAAAAGGGGGTTAAGTAGTCCTAAATCCCTCCACGGGTCATTATTAAAGTTAAATGATACAACTTGTTCGGATATTAGCAGAAGTCTCTCACGAAAGACACGTTTGTACAACAAGTTCATAACCGAAAATGTTAACTTTTTTTTATCCTTTAAATTACAAAACTGCCACTCCAACAAGAGTATCTAAGAGTATCCATTCGCCGATTAACACTATACATTTAGCGATTGCTACAGTGATTTCATTGTAGCTACTATAGCAAAAACATTGTAGCAAGAGTATACATTCGTCTCCGAAAAGAGTATCCATTTGTCATCTACAAGAGTATCTATTCACCGGATGATATTGTGCATGCTGCAGTTGCTACAGTGATTTCATTGTAGCAAGAGTATCCATTCGTCTTTAGAAAAAAGTATTCATTCGGCTAATTTGATACTCTTGCTACAATGAAATTACTATAGCAGCTACAGTGAAATCACTGTAGCAACGGTCAATTCGCTAAATTGATACTCTTACCAAATCAAATTGATACTCTTACCAAATCAAATTGATACTCTTGCTGCAGTGAAATGTGGCAATATTGAAATGTGGCATGTCCTTTAACGTATATAGTATCTGCTAGAAGGGCTTAACACTAAGTCTCCCAAAAAGAAAGGGAAATTTTATTCATACCCCAAAAACCTGTAATTAGCCCCCATTTTCAACAAACTTGAACACACCCCATCTTTTTTCATACCCCATTCTTATCCAAAAAAATACCCTTCCCCCTTACACCCCACCTTCAATACACGCCAGTTAAATGGCCCGCTCCAACTTGATTATACCCCAATCAAACACAAACCCCCTTAAATATACCCTAATTATATGCACTCTTGAAGACACCCCACTCTTAAATAAACCCCATGCAGTTGGCTGGTACTTGAAGGTAGGGGTGGCAATCCTTGACCCGACCCGATCCCGACCTGAAGTTAGCGGGTTTAGATTTGGCCTAAACGAGTTTGGGTCATATACGGGTCAACCCGATTGACCCGTTTATTTAATGGGTCGGGTTCGGGTTTGTACTTATAGCCCGATTGACCCGACTTGACCAGTTTACCAAATGGGTCGTGTCAACCCGACCCGAGCCGAGCCAACCCGACCCAATCCGACTTGTCTTGACCCAACCCGGTAGGTTTACATGGGTTTTGTTGAGCCAACCCGAGCCAACCCGGCCCGACCCGACCCGACCCGACCCGTTTAGTAAAGGGGCTAAACGGGTCGGGTCGTCAGGTCGGGTCGGGTCGGGTTTAAGTTTTTGACCCGTTTATTAAACGGGTCGGGTTCGGGTTGGGTGTTTTGCCCTTATACTTATGTCTCAACTCGACCTGACCTGACCCATTGCCACCCCAACTTGAAGGCAGACGTAGGGCTGCAATTTGGGCGGGCCAACCGGAACCCAACCCGAGCCCAACCCAAATTTGGGTGGGCTAACCTGAACCCAACCCGTATTATTTCTCCTCTACCATATTGAAGCGGATCAACCCATTCGGCACAACCTGATCAACCTGGCCAACCCGACGGATTAGGCAAGGGCTAAGGAAGTTCAAATAGACCTTGGGTTGGGTTGGGGGTACAAAAGATGCTAAGTTAGGGCTTTGAGGTTTGGGGTACAAAAGAAAAGGACAATGTTGGTATTAAAGGGTCGCTGAGTAAGTTATTGAGAAACGATGGGGAGACGGGGGCTAGTTACAGATTTTTGGGGTATGAATAAAATTTCCCAAAAGAAAACATAAAGTAGAGCAAGTGCCGGGGAAAATCAAGCGCACACAAAACTTACCTTCAAAGCAAACGAAGACACGTACACACCCCACACTCTAAATACCAGTCAACTACCGTTAGCCCTGCTGGTGGTGGTCGTGGTGGTGGTGGTGGTGGTGGAGGAGGAGGAGGAGGAGGGCGGAGGGGATGGCGAGGGCTGGAGGGATCACGAACGCAGTGAACGTGGGGATCGCGGTGCAGGCCGACTGGGAGAACCGGGAGTTCATCTCCAACATCTCCCTCAACGTCCGGCGCCTCTTCGAGTTCCTCGTCCACTTCGGTAAGCACAGCTCAGCCCCCCATTTCTCTCTCTTGCTGCTAGTCAGAATCTGCTGATCAAGAATCTGTGGTTAGGGTTTTATCCATCTGTGGTCTATAATCGAATAATGTGGATTTTTTTTCCCGACGAGCGAGCGATCAATCGAGCTGATTGAGGTGGTTCGAAGCGCGTTCATGATTCAGAGGGGTTGTTAGAGGATTTTACCACCCTTTGATAGGCGGATTGTTAAAAGCTTCCGCTCGCCGGATTCGGATTTGAACTCTGTTCAAGGCTGCCCCTTTGCGCGATCAGATCTCGATGCCGGCATTCCTATATAGATCTAGAAATTCGTTACGTCTGGTCCAATTCTTTAAAAAAGGCTTCTTCTTTGAAGTCTGTTTTTGTGAAACCAGCATTGACCCCTAAGGACCACTCGGTGGCAATTTCCGATGTATGATTTTTGATAATAAGTATGTGATGTAAGCACGTGTCGTTGAATGCCGATTGAGGGAGGTGGAGATGTCGACAGTGTAATTTTATTTTTAGTATTTTCTTTGTAAATGATAACTAGTGATACGAGATCATCGATAGGGAAGTGGTGGAGGAGGTAAGAACCGTGACAGAAAATAAGGGATTAGGAGCTTAGATGAGAAGGGGTCCTGAAATCCATCAGGAAGAGAGGTAGAGGATTTAAATCCATGAACCAAAAAAGACATACGCCATCAAATTTCATTCATAATAATCTATCCTCCAATGGTTAAAATGGGGGCCTTTAAATAGGCTTCAAATAAGATCAAATCAAATCAATCATACTAAATTCAAAAGATACTAATCATAATTTGAATCATACTCAAATCTAATAAAATAAAATCTGAATTTTAAAACGGAATCAAATCTTGGCAGAACTGCCTTATCCGCTCTCCGCAGGCCTCTGGACTTAGATTCAGCCTGTTGGGCTTGCTTGGGCTCGGTCTGGTGGGCTTAGGACCAAGTCGGATCACATCATTCGCTTTCGCTATGAAGAACTTGCCCTCGAGTTCATACGGTATGGCACAGTCAACATCAAGGCCTCCTTCGATGTGGTATTGTCGTGTCATCGTATTCCTCTATATTTTTTTCTCGTTCTTCTTTCGTTGTTTCTTTGCTCTTCTTCTTCGTAAATCACACAAAATCAAGATTTAGGGTTTCTAAGAAAAGATATGGGGAAGAAGAGGAGAAGGGGGGCAGATCTGGAGTCCACCAAATTCGAGTAATCATCCTCTGATGGAATCCAATTCAATATTCAATACAATCAAGCAAATTTTATTAATATCGTTCATAACCATAAAAGAGAAGGGCTAGGTTCTTATATAATGAACCTACTTACATCCATAAGCATCCCCAGACAAGGTGAGGGTCGTGCGACTAAAAAACAATGTTACCTAAGTCTAAAAATTGTCCTAATAAATTTGGCGAAAATGACAAACTAAATAGCAAATAAATAAAAGGCTAATGAGCCCTTGAAAAAGGTGAGGTTGGCTACTATACAAGCAAGAGTGAGACCCCGGGGTATAGCTCTAACATGCTTGCGACATGTTTAAACCCATTGAAAGGGTGCAAAAGGGTGCATGTCCTTACCACTATGTCAAAAAGTTAATTTGGAGTTTTATATGAAGAATTGTAATTTTATTTTTATGGTATATTCTCTTATTTTCTATGGTAAAAAGTGTTAATGTTGTGGACTTTGAATGTTTACTTTCATATTTTGCATATTGGAAATACCAAAACTAATGTTGTGTTATGATTTATGTTTTTATCGCATATGTTTACCCTTCCAAAAGTGGAATCAACACTATTTTTTTTTTTTTGAGTAATTATTTTTTGAACCTTTATCAAAACAAGTGCCCTAGTTGTAGATAATGACTTAACGTATGACAAGAATTAAGGCTGGGTCAAGTTGTACAAAGCGGATGCACGACTAACTTTGCAGAAAACTTGAATGAAATTTATCTTTGGTTCTCCTATTTTTTGACAAGGTATCAAGAGATTTTGGACTAAAGATTTTGCCCTAGGGTCATGACTTCTACCTATTGAGTTCAGAATTTTAGTCGTCTATCTAGAATTTCATATCCGAAACCATTTTCAGATCTAAGACTGTATGCATGCTTAATTCATTAAAATCATGATTGTCTCATCTAAGACTGTGGGACCTTATTTGATCATCTATTTTGCATGAACCTGTCTGCCACATGGAATTATGGGTTAGACCGGGCTCCTTGCTTGCACGTGATCCCGATGTTATACATGCAGTGCAGAATTCATTCCCTGTAGAAAGAAGGTCAAAGGGAGTGGACTCCACAGGTGAAGTTTTGAGGTGCACTGAGAGTTTTGCGTTGTGATCTTTTGTTTGTCATCCTTTTAGGCTCACAGCATAGAAACAACTGTTTTCAAGTCTGGCATTAAACTCAGGAATTTTTATTAGAAGTTAAAATTTAAGATAAAAGATTTTTATCTTGACTAATAAAATAAATCAACTGATATATTGTAATGTTCCAACACAATTATAAGAGTACACCTAAATAATTATATAGATTTGCATCCAAACGCAAAGTAAAAGGACTATGGATGATATCCAAAAAAGAGACTCGTCAAAGTTACAGAATGAATTGTTGATTTCCATGATGTTGACACCTACAGCAATGAGATGAATGCCGTGTTTTTACAAAAGGAGGATCAATTGCATTTACACAGCGAAATTATAGTGTCAATTGTCATTTTAAACATGTCATTTTCTTGAGAATGTCAACATCAGCCTGAAACAATATTCGGGTGGCTAGATACTAGCTCTGAGAACTAGGAATAACAGCCGGGTGGCTTTAGAAACTGAAGACATCTACGTGTTGTTTGTGAATTACAGACATCTGTCTGCATATTTAGATTTTCACTACATAAACACCTATGCACATCTCATGAATTTCTTAATGAAGACCTATTCCAACACATGCAATCAAAGAGTATCAGACTCTTAGTCTATGATCTGTCATTAGTTTTAGAAAAGGGGAAGGCTTTGCTAGAGTTTTGGTTGTAATTCAATGTTGGTTTCAATATTGGTATGCTATATGATATTTTTTTGTGAGGTGTCGTCACTCATTCAAACTGTACATGTTAAGGTACTAACCAAGCTCATGTATCCGTTGCTACGTCATGACATTTGAACATTGTTCCTCAAAGTTATGATATACTTGCCTAAGTAACAAAAAATTATTCTTATTGATGTTAGAATTTTCAGCATTAGGATTAATAACATTTTAGCAGAAGTCATTGTGTTGGTATTGATACCGTCGGAATTGGGAGTAATCAATCACATACGAGGGTGCTAGTAGGTGCTTTACAAGAAATGATACTACTAAAAGGACTAGGAGCATGAGTTGAGCAGAATCAGTGAGTTAGCAGCACATGTGAACATCTGCTCAATCAAGGAGGCTTAAGAAGTTAGTACTACATCATCTTTCTAACAAAGATGATAAGTATTTGACACGAGCTAGAGTAGGCATGGTGACAATGATGACGACGATCGGTCAGTACCAACAATGGCGATGATAGGGAGACAATGGAGTTTCTACTAGCTGAGGTGGAAATCACTGACATCTCAAGTATGCTCCTGGTTATGATCTTGCGACTGGAGGTCATTGTTGAGACTGGTACAATGGTGGGTTTGAGTTAGTTATTGAGACTATAGATGCTATGGTGGATCTTCCACAAACAGTATTTCAAGTAGCCTCTCCAAATTTAGATATGGTTATCCCAGTCACAGTACTCAGATCTATATTCAATGCTCCTATCTCACTCAAATGATTAGGATAATGATGGTGCGCACTGCACACTTATCTCTCCACATTGTTCCATGGCAATGGAATACTGTCCACTAAATCTTTAGACATGGTGTGTGACTTGTAATTATTTTATTGCACTGTATTCATTGATTCACTATATCCATATTATAGACTAATTACTTATACTTAATGTTATAACATGCACATTTCTAGAAGGCCATTAACGCTGTTAATTGGTAAACAATTTGTCTGAATATATCAAACATAGAAGTATAATCCCATTATGGTGTGGTCACTGGTCAGACTCATAAGAAGGCTCTACAAAATGATTGATAATTTTTGTTCTGACCAATTTCCAACCCGAGATCAATCTTCTAAGATTGGTGCCAAAAACATAACTAGGGTAACTTGGCAGTAGAGGGCCTTGCCAAGAAACCTAGAAAGCCAATTGGTGGGTAGTAGGCTTATATTATTGGTTTGAATTATTAAGTTCATGCAACTAAGGAGAAACCCTCCAATGTTTCCCTAGATAAAGAGTCTAGTCGAAAAAGGTTGAAGACGAGATTGTTAAAGACCATTGCATTGTTCTCTCTGATTGAAATTGTAAACCAAAGGGCTGAGTAAGTAACACCAGTATTCCATGGTCTAAATGTATCAAATATGTTTATAATAGTTTTTTCATTTCCCCCTCATGTTTAATCATTTAACTGATTTTTACTTATTTATAATGTTTTGAAAGGAGGGTTGTGTTAGAAATAAATTTTTAAACATACAAAGATTTGGGTTCTACCTATACAAATCATGATTGAAACCGAAGTTTTAAATGTTGACCTCATCTTTCAGAGATCAAATCTCAAGAAACCAAGGAATGTGATGGAAACACATAAAGAGTAGAAAAAGGAGTGGTAAGCTTCAAGATCATTTTGCTACCATGTGAGTGTCAAGATCTTTATACATCCATCATGATGTAGGATGACCTCAAATTTTTTGCCTTCAAAACCTCAGTTTATGCAATCTGAAATTAACGTCACTATAAGTTGTAATACGTAGCTGTTAACTTATGATCAATCACAATTAGAATTAATCATAGGAAGTCAGGATTTTAGAAATTGTAGAAATATAGCTAAAATCTGTTATTTCTTGCTTTAAATCTTTCCCTAGAAATCAGATTTCAGATTCAAAAAGTACTCGAAGGCAAATCATAATATAAAAGATGAAGCTACCAGAGGAATTTCACCTAAATTCCATGTATCCTTTGATGGATTTGGCCAAATTACCAAAGGCGCTTTGTACTCGTGCTTTCTTCAAGTAGAAAAGAAGAAAATACTTCATTTTTTAATTTTTGCAAAAACCAAAAGTTACATGGAACAAGGACCCATTTTGTAGCTTGCTATATATGAACTATACTCAATCTCAATCGTAGATCAACATCAACTATATAACTTCCTAATGTGAATAAGACTAAAGCATGGTTTTAAATTTTGATTTCGCATCTGGTTTCGGTTCAGGCTGAAACCAAAATTGTGTAAAACTTTTGAAATGATCAAAAATGATATTTTTATTTATTTATTAAAATTTGTCTTTTATAGTTGTGCATACAAATTTACATGAATTATTTTTAGAAAACACACACCAACTGCAACAGTAAGTTTGCATGGAAAATGATAACCAAGGTGGAATACCAGTAAACTGGAAAGAAAAAAAAAACTTATTAACCAAGGCGGGTTTAGGCGAAATATGGCAACTACGAGTGAAATTTGGTTGTTTCAATTGAAATCTGGGTGCATATAAAGCCTCAAATCCACTGAAACTAGTCTACATGTTTCTCGAAATCTGTGGACTGGTTTTGATCGAAATACCATTGAAATCAGAAAACTTCGGCAAAATGGACAATGGAACCGGCATAGATTTTAAACCCACCCGGTTTCGGTGGGCCCTTACACTTCCGGCCGAAATTTTGGTGAAATCCGGCAAAACGAAATGGCAAAATATAAGTGAAATGGGCAAGGGTCCAGGTTTGACCCTAGTCACCCTACATTTCATTTCAGTCCCCACCAAAACCAAAATATTTCATTAAACTTTTGCCATTTCAATTGAAATTTGAAACCATAGACTGTATAACAGAAAATGAAAAATTAAGTGGAAGGCATGCATATCTGATTATATGAACTCATAGTGGAGCCTCTTTTATTCTTCACCTCCTTTCTCTTTCTTTCTTCTAAGCCTCAGTTGTTGTTGGGCTCTAGTTGAGAGCAAGGTTCAAAATTACGGTATCGGTCGGCCCCGAACCAGTATCGGCCGATACGGACCGATATCGGTTTAGGAAAAAAAAAAGCCTATCGATACTGGTCCATATCGATCGTACCGGTCAGTATCGACCTGAACTGACCGATACAGACCGGTACGTACCAGTACCGGCCGGTACAGGCCAAGTATCGGGATCGGGTGCTGTACCAGTCTCGAACCGGGCAAAAACGGTACGTATCGGCCAGTATGTACCGGTCTCGGGCGAGATTTCAAACCCTGGTTGAGAGATGGCCTCTCTCTCTCTCTCTCTCTCTCTCTCTCTCTCTCTCTCTCTCTCTCTCTCTCTCTTAAGTTCTTGATGGATTTTTACAGAGGCTACAACGAAGAGCAAGTTGGCATCTCTGAATGAGAAGCTTGATATCTTGGAGCGTCGGCTGGAGGTGCTTGAAGTCCAAGTGAGCTCTGCATCAGCAAATCCCTCTGTTTTTATGTGAGAAAATGTTCAAAATGTTGTAATTAAGCTAACTCATTCCCGCAGAGATTCCTAAATCCGTTCTAAACCATCGTCTTGAAATGCAGTGATGGTGACTACTTAGGGCTTACACCCATTTGTTCCCTTAGTAATGGTCACTAAGTTAAGGGCTTTACTGATCAGAGTTAGGCCCTAGTCAAACCTGGCTTGAAATTATGGTATTTTTTCATATATACGCCTGACAAAGTTTGATATTGTGGAAAAACCCCTATGTTCTACAAAATTCTTTTGGCATCTTCTTATAGCTCGGTTTTTGCTAAAAAAATTTCCATGTAGCTCATATTTTGACAATATATAAGGGTAAAACAGTCACAGATTTTGACCATATGGATATTTTTTTTACAAAAATTGAGAGATATATGAAGGGTTCCAAGAGAATATTGTAAAACATAGGTGTTTTTCTGCACTAGCAAACTTTGTTACTTGTCAAAGGTATATATGTGAAAATGCCTATTATTGATTTAGTACATTGTCTCAAGTTTTTTTTTTACAAAAATCGAGGTATGTGGAGGGCTCCCAAAGAATATTATAAAGAATAGGGGGGTTTTTTCTATAATATCAAACTTTGTAGGTTCTCAAAGAATCTCAGAATCATATACAAAAAAAGGTAATGCTATTTATGGGTCATGGGATGAACCCTAGGGGATGTCACCATCACGACCGACTGTCGCCAATCCTGCCACCCCTGTCGGCAACTACCCCTGCCAATCTATGCTCGCTTGTTGCTGCCCTGTCGGCCACCTCGCCGTGGGGGCCGTCGGTGACTGGTGGGTTGCAAGAGCCGGGCGACCGCAGTAGGCTGGTGGACGGCAGTTGGTGGTGGTTAGGGATGTTCATCGGTTCGGGTTGACCCGCCAAACCAAACTGAATCAGGCTATTTGGTTCAGTTTGGATCAGGTATTTTTGATCGTTTGATTTGGTTCGGCTCCAAAAAAAAAACCCGCTATGGCCGGTTTGATTCTGGGTTGTGAGTTTTTTAACCCGAACCAACCCAACCCGAACCATTGGTACTATAACCTCAGTAGTTACTACTATACAATGTACAATCTCACTAATATTGTGCATTACATGGTGGTGATCCTAATTACCACCATTTGATGCATTCAAAACTTTCAAGTGTTCAACGGTGTGATGAAATTGAAAAGTGAAGGGTGTTACCCACATAATTACTAGCACCCCCAAATCCCAGCTTATGAAATATCTCAAAAGTGAAAAATTAAGGGTAATTCTATAGGTGCAAATAGCAGCATCCAAAGTAAAAGGTTTAAAAATAAAATTTGAACCAACTCAGCGGCTCAACCATTCATGCCTCACGGTGTGATGACAAGCGATTTGAAAGACCCGCAAAACCGAACCAAATCGAACTTTTCCGGTTTGGTTTGGTTCGGTTTTTACTATGGAATGGTTTGGTTCGGTTCCATTTTCTAGAGAGCCGATCAACTTCGGTTCGGTTCCAAATTTATCAAAAAACCGAACCAACCCGAACCGTGAACACCCCTAGTGGTGGTGGCATCCCCCTTGGACTCGTCTTATGGCCCATAATCCTATCAATCAGGAGATACCACCTATGCAGGTTGGTGATGGGGTTGGCTATGTTTTGGTTAAACAGCATTGCTCATCCAAAAATGGTTCAAAGAGAACACAATTACCCGACACAACAGTCACTATCATAGAAAATTTGGTTCACAACGAATAATATATAGTTTGGTGATAGCCAACTAGCTCTTGGTCTGGTTGCTAGGGGTGTTAACGGGTCGGGTCGTGTTCAAAACCTCTAGACCCGGACCTGATCCGTTTAACTAATCGTGTCTAGATCCTAAACCCGTACCCAACCCGTTTATAAACTGGTAGACCCGATAAGACCCGTTCACCACACGGGTCTATTCAGTTGACCCGATCCGAACTGGCCCGATAGACCCGCTGGTACTATATAATACAATATCAGATTGCGGGTAGACCCAACCCGACCAATTCCCGTTGAGGATGTTAACGTCGATGTCCGTGCAGACCACTGCTCTCGATGCCTATGAATGGAGGAGGGAGTGAGGGAGGAGGACGAGCTAGTCGGTAGGCTTCACGGGCACCAACAACAACTTGCATTTGAACTGGTGTTAATCGCCTGCACTGAAATTGGAAGTGGTGATTGATGTGCATAGAAGGCCAACGAACCAATGTAAACAATAGATTTTATGTGGAAGCAAAATCCAGAAAGGTTCAACAAACCAAATCAAACACCAAAGAGAAATAAAGAAGACAAATCAATCAAAGAGACATTTTACGTGGTCGAAATTCGACCTTTGGCCTACATTCACCAATGGTAGCATGGAGAAATTCAATATCAAAATCAAAGATACTACAATTAGGATCCTTCAAACCCTTAAACAAGATCTAATGATGGTTCTCCAATCTCTCTTCCACCGATAATAATCGCCTCTCAAGGAAACCCTAGACTTCCCTTTATATAGTAGGGAAAAGTATCATATAAGTTTCAAAGCAAACCGAGCACCAAACGGATGAAAATACCCTTGAAAAGTTAGTCATCATGTAGCCTCAGTGCCGAGTGGTGCGCACCACCCATGCGTACCACTCAAACAGAAACCAAAACAGAACCCTGGGCAATAGTCGGTGTAGAATAGGCTAAGGAACAAAAGTGGTGCGCATCACCTTTTTAGCAACGGCCCAATGAAGGTTCGCTGCCACGCATGTCTTTCACCTTCTTCCGCTGCTTCATACTGGTGTTCCACCAAGGGTTTTGGGCTTCCAAACCAAGCCAAATATACCCAAAAATCTCCACCTTGATGAGATTTCCAAACCAAGTGTTCCAAATGAACTCTCTTTTCAAAATAACCATGTCGCCCAATGCATTCAAAAGCACTTAAATGTGCAAAACATTGATCACGTCCAAACAATGTTGGAAATTGACCATAGTGACTACCTTAGTGAATATTGTTGGGCTTTGTGTTCGACTATGTCAATTACCATTGTATCAAACCTTGGTTATTTGAATAATAAACATCGCATCTTTCATAGTTTACTTAGTTATTACTTACCACTTGTCCTGTGAGTTGTGCTAGGTGACTCAAGTGTATTGATGAGATCAGTATACAGGAGATTTGAGTGCTCCAGTTCACCAGGAGGTTTGCAGTCAGTAATCGGATTGGACACCCGGTTGGAAAGAATGTAACACTCAAGTCTTCTTGTAACTGAGAGATGGTCTATCTCAACCATTGAAGTAGTTGACTCTAAACCATTGAAGTAGTTGACTCTAAACCATATGTATTGGTGTGCGTTGAGTGCACTGAACAGAATTGAGAAAGTGAACCAAGTCTAATAAAATTATCGCTAAGACTATGGTTACTCTTCTATTGGTTGACTAAACCCTAAATCTCAGGATGCCCTCTGGACTCTGAATTTGGTACTTATCACTTTGATCTGCCAAATAGTTCGGTTTATCACAGACCTAAATCTGGGTAGGTTGGGTGGCATGTACTAGATAGTAAGGAACGGAGACATGCTTTGGGAATTCCTCACTCCCCGAGGGGAGCAGGGTATCTCCTTTAGTAACTTCCATGAAAGACTGATCATCAAGTTTGGCCAAACACTTCTAAACTAATAATGATGACCATAAGGACTTGGGACGTTAGGACTCAAGCGAGTGTATTATACCGGGAGAGACAATCTTTTGATCCCGGATAACTTCACGAACACCAAAAGTAGGAGGGGTTAAGTGCAATACAGTAGATAAGGGTTCTTTCATAATATCCAAGAGACCATGGAGTGTAGTTGTGACCTAGTAGTGGTTGTGGTCATGGCTAACCGAGGATGGTGTGGTCATGAGATGATCACACACACCTTCAGTTGGAGCTAAGGTCATGGAGGTTCCCATAGATTCCATCTCCTAGCTCATTCATACAGATGAGCTACCCGATCCTAGTGTATAGTTAGTGCATGGGGAGGATTAGGGTTTACTTAAGTCAGGTTTGCCTGACCGGACCTTCTAAAAGTCTATTCTTTGGGGAATCCTAGTTGGACCAGAAATCCTAGGTGACACCACTAGTAGTACACACTATGGTTGCTTAAATGGGCCATGCTTTGTAAAGCGTGCTAGAGTATGGGTGGTTATGCCGCATGTGATGCACACATGAATGTGCATCATTGAACCATGTGACAGAGAAAGGAGAGATCCATGCCTGACGAGGATTCCCTCCCATCCCATCCCCCCCCCCCACAGGGACTAGTCATCAAGTGGTAGGGGGCACAAGATGGTCGACCATATTAATGGAGAGAGGGGGGTGGAATCCTCTCTCCATTAAGTAGACGGCCACAAGGGTCCACACCATGAGGTGGCCAGTCACTTATTGGAGAGGGGATTCCCCCTCTTTCCATTAAAAAAACCGCCTATCCTTTAGATTCTTATCCATAGGAATTTCGGTTGGGGGGATGGGGAAGCTTTCTATGTTCGCCCTCCTATCTCTATCTATATCTCATATATTTGTCTTTATCTTTATCTTGGTCTCTATCTCTATCTCAAGGATATTTAATAAGCCCTAGGCGCCCCTCTCAATGAACTCTTTCCCTGGTGAATTTCGGCCAAAGAGAAAAGGGAGGAGAAAGGAAGAAAAGAGATGAGATGAAAAAGTGGAGAGGAATAAGAGATGGGAGAAGAAAGATATGCTCGCATGGAGTCTTTCTTGTGGGAGAAGGACATAGATCCGAAAGACGGCTCCCACAATCCACCTAAGCTCATGATGAGGACGGGAATAGAAGATGCCCTCGACGAGTTGTGAGGGATTTTTACGTTATCGCCGTATTCATCTTCTACCAAGATGAATTCATGCGACTCTTCACCTCGGGCATTAATAAGACCCGAAAGATAAATTTCTCATAATCTTTAGATGAGTACATGCACTTTTTATTTGATTGAAAATCATCTATTCACGATCTAGTAAAATAATATAGCACAACTACAATCCGTATATTGATTTCTGACACGTGAATTGCTTTTACTGCACGCTCTGATGAACCAAACCTTCAATTGGTACCAGAACGTTGGTCGTGTTATATCTTTTAGATCTTGAATATCTAAAGAGATTGATGATGTCCATCATCTTGTAACACGGTTGCTAGGATGTTAGTGTGCAGTTTTTTTTTCCCATAAATTTTATCAGATGATGATAATGATTGTGATGAGAATTGCATATATACTTTGGGATGTGTTGCATTTATATGGTTGATATAAAAGTCCTATGATCCTTTATTGGTTATTATGGCTACTTGCAAGGGGCGAGTACGAAAATTGGATTTCTCTTGCCTTTATGTTTTTTTATTTTTAGATCCGATATAAACCCCACATATGACGAGGGTGTAAGATTTTTTTTTTTTACTGGATCGAGATACCGTTGCTACGAACATGGAGGATACGTGCTGGTGGACCCATGTAGAGAACGAGGAAATCCGAAACGGATGAAGATGAATCATCAAGAAAATGACTCGGATGACAACTTTAAGGATGCTTGGAGTTTCTTCCGAACAAGTTGAAGACCGGTTTATTTTTTCTTTCTTTTTGGTTGGAGGATCATGGGTAATGAGTATGCATTATATTTTCCTTATTTTTTGGATGTTTATTTTATATGCTCTGGATGTTAGGATTGTATGTTAGAGAACATAACAATAAGGGACATCATTCAGTCAAGTTGTGATCTATGTGAAGACATAGAAAATAATTGATTGTCATAATTTTGCATGAGGTGCATAGTAGTTTAATTGAGTACATATAATCTTGCTTGGTTATATGATGCAACGATGTGATGGTTGCATATCTATATACAACTGTCATATGGTTTGTATGATAGAATCATCATCCATGAGATATGTCTTTAGCTAAAACCTCTCTAATTCTAATAATCGAGTAGGAACGGGATTCTTACAAGATTCTCATGGCCTTTCATTGTCATTCCATAGTAAACTAAGTAGTGTCTCGCCTCCCCCATACGGGAGCCCTTAAATTGGATAACATTATCTGGTGGCTACGAGTATAGATTCCCTATAGGGATAGGTGACAGTAAAGGGATATGATTGACCACTCGAGCAACATACCCTATTCTTTCATATATTTACTTTGGCAATGGTGTACGCTTGACTGGAGAAAACCTCCACCAAATGTCAAAGATAACTCAAATGCCGACTGCTCACTTAGCATGAGATGCCTAGATAGTGCGAGTTGGTACGCGAAACACTCTTTTAACTATGTTAGAGTATGAAGGATCCTATGTCCCAGTGCACTTGCGGGGTTGGATTTTTTGGGTTTTCTTTTAATAGTTTAAGATAGGACCACAGCTTGTAAAGAAGATATAAATCTAATCATTAATATTTATGAGTATTAATTGATGTATGTCAATGTCTTTTTCAGGACAGTTACCCCCATATACTTGTTCTCTAGGAGCCTATCTAGTTATGCTGACTAGATCTAACCATATAGATTGGTTCCTTAATTTTCATCACACGCTAATGGTCATAATGGACTCGACTCATAAGGGTAAGAACAAGTGTATTGGAAATCTCATCATGTTAATTGCCAAAACGTGTCTTGTAGATCGAGCTACTGATTCTTGATGTGTAGACTTGGGGGCCACAAATCACGTGTGCAACTTGTTACAGGATTTCCAAGAAACCAGACGGCTAAATAATGGTGAGATTTACTTGACTTTTGGTTCGGATACTAGAGTTGCAGCAGTGTCAGTAGGGATAGTTAGACTATGGTTTGAGGGTGGTAAGAGTTTAGTACTAGACAACTGTCTTTATGTACAGGATATACGAAGAAATTTAATGTTAGCTTCTTCATTGATCAAAAATGGGTTGGACCTTTCGTTTGACACTAAGGTAACCATTAAGAAGCATGTCAAGTTCATGTGTTCGGATACGATAAGTAATAGTTTGTACTTGGTAACTCCTGCACAACCCTCACTTCATGACACTGAAATGTTAGAGCCATCAAATCTCGTTTCCATCAAAAAAAAATTGCCTCAAATAATTCTACCCATTTTTGACATCTTAGATTAGGTCACATTAACCTTGATCGGATACAAATACTGGTGAAGGTTAGGTATTTGGGATCGCTCGAGGACTCATCACCATCGATTAGTGGATCTTGTCTGAAGTTACCACTAGGTCTACCTAGGAGGCCCTTTACTAAGAAGGGAGAAAAAGCTAAATATGTGTTAGAATTAGTACATACAGACATATATGGACCATTGAGTGTTAAGGCTAGAGGAGGGTATCTGTATTTTGTCATATTCATAGACAATTACTCAAGGTACGACTACGTCTACCTATTACACCATAAATATGAAACATTTGATAAATTCAAATTATTTTTTGTGGAGTTAGAAAAACAGACAGTCAAAAGCCTGAAGTTTCTCCGATTGGATTGGGGAGGTGAATATTTCTTAGCAGACTTTCGGAGCTACTTGTCCGAGAGAGGGATACCATCCTAGTTTACTGCATCAGGCACACCACAACAAAATAGAACTGCAGAGAGGAGTAGAACCTTGATAGAGATGAGATGAGATCCATGATAAGCTTTGCGACTCTTCCTTAATCGTTTTGGCGACTTGTTCTGGACATTGCACAATATTTACGGATTTGGGCGTAAGCTTAGTCTATCATATTTACGGATTTGGGGATGTCATGCTTATGTTAGGAAGGACAAATTTGATAAGTTTGAATCAAGATCGGAATTGTGCCGCTTTGTGGGTTATCCCAAGGGAAAGAAGGGGTATCTATTAATAAACCTTAGGATCAAAGGATGATAGTTAGTACTAACGCTGTCTTCCTTGAAGATGATTATATAACAAATAGGAGACCAAGGAAACGATAGTTCTGGATGAGATTCAGAACAATCTTGTGTAAAACAACAATGATACTGCAATGGATTATACGGATACCATAGAATCTCTGGATACCAGAGTTCCATAGCAAGTCCAAGAAATTGTTGATGAACTGCCAATAGATAACACAAAAACAGCATCACCCGTACTTATTATACTGGAGCCTTCGCATAGTAGAATAATAGTGAAGAAACATGACAGGTCTTTGGGAGTAGCTTTCCAGGTCATCCTAGACAAATACAAGGAAGATCCCCCAAACTACAATAGGCTATGAAAGACTCCGACTTGGGATTCTGACTCGATACTATGAAGGATAAAATAGAGTCCATGTACTCCAATCATGTTTGAGATCTTGTGGATCCACCTATAAATATCAAGCCGATAGGATGCAAGTGGATCTATAAAAGAAAAGGAGGACTTGACGGGAAGGTGGAAACCTTCAAGGCAAGACTTGTTGCAAAAGGGTATACTCAGGTCGAGAGCATTGATTATAATGGAACTTTTTTACCAGTAGCCATGCTAAAGTCGATCCGGATTCTCTTGTCCATTGCGGCTTATTTCGACTACAAAATTTAATAGATAAACATCAAGACAGCATTTTTGACTCGAGTGTATTAATGAGATCAGTACATATGAGATTTGAGTATGTCAATTCACACATCTGAAGAGGTTCGTCGTCAGTAATCGGATTGGACATCTAGTTTGAAAGACTATAACACTCTGGTCTTCTCGTAATGTAGTGATGGTCTATCTCGACCATTGGAGTAATTGACTCTAAACTATATGTCTTGGTGTGCGTTGAGTGCACCGACGGAATCGAGAGAGTGAACCAAGTCAAATAAAGCTATCGCTAAGACTATGGTCACTCTTCTATTAATTGACTAAACCCTAAATCTCTGGATGTTCTCTGGACTCTAGATTTAGTACTTATCACTTTGATCTGCTAAGCATTACGGTCTATCGTAGACCTAAATCTGGGTAAGTTGGGTGTCCTGCAATAGATACTAGGGAACAGAGGCATACCTTGGGAATCCTCATTCTTCAAGGGGAACATGGTGTCTCATTAAGTAACTTCCATAAAAGGCTTATCATCAAATCTGACTAGACGTTTATAAACTAAACATAATGATCACAAGAACTCAAAAAGTTAGGACTCAAGAAGGTATACTATACTAGGAGGAATAGTCTTTTGATCCCGGATAGCTTCACAGACATCGGAAGTAAGAGAAGTTAAGTACAACACAGTAGGGAAGAGTTCTTGGATAATATCCAAGAGACCACGAAGTGCAGTTGTGACCTAGTAGTTGCTGTGGCCATGTCTAACTAAGGACGGTGTGGATGTCACACACACCTTCAGTTGTTGCTGAGGTCATGGAGGTTCCTATATATTCCATATCCTAGCATGTTCATACAGATGAGCTGCCTGCCCTAGTGCACAGTTAGTGCATAGAGAGGATTTGAGTTTACTTGAGTCAGGTTTACCCGATCGGACCTTCTAAAAGTCCATTTCTTGGGGAATCCTAATTAGACTAGGAATCCCAGCTGGCACCACTAGTAGGATCCACTATGGTTACTTAAGTGGGTCATGCTCCATAAAGCATGCCAAATTATGGATGGCTTTGTCGTATGAGATGCACACAAGAATGTGCGTCATCGGACCATGTGACAAAGGAGGGAGGGATCCAAGCCTATCAAGGATTCCCTCCCCCTTAGGGACTAGTCACCATGTGGTAGGGACCATAAGGTGGCCGACCATATTAATGGAGAGAGAGGGGAGAACTCCTCTCTCCACTAAGTGGCCGGCCACATAGGGCCCATCCATGAGGTGGCCGACCACTTAATGGAGAGGAGATTCCCCCTCTCTCCATTAAAAAAATCGCCCACCGCTTGAATCCCTGTCCATAGGGATTTCGGTTAGGGGGTGGGGGAGCTTTATCCGTTCCCCGTCCTATCTCTATCTCAGTAAAGAGTGGAAGAAGTGAAGGGAGAAGAAAGATACGCTGGCATGGAGTCTTCCTCGCGGGAGAAGGACATGGATCCGGAAGACAACTCCCATAGACCGTCTAAGCTCATGATAAATATGGGAATAGGCGATGCTCTCGACGGGTTACGAGGCATTCTTGCGTCATCGAAATATTCATCTTCTACAATAATGAATTCATGCGGCTCTTCACCTCGGGCATTAAAAAGATCCGAGAATCTATTCACGATTCATCTTCTCATAGTCATTAGATGAGTATGTGCACTTTTAATTTGATTGAAAGCCATCTCATTCACGATCTAGTAAAAGAATATAACACAACCATGATCCATATTGATTTCTGACACGTGAATCGCATCCACTATGTGTTTTGATGAACCAAACCTTCAAACATATGTGTAGGATTATCTGCAGTCTCAATCGTTTATAGAAGAATAACCTTCTCCTCAAGAGTGTCTCGAACAAAGTGGAATCGAATGCCAGTGCGTGTTGTGTGGCCATGATGAACCTAGTTCTTTGTCGGATAAATAGTACTATGACGTCACAATGGACCTTAACATGCTTCTAAAAAATCCCTGCATCCCTAATCAGTCCATGTAGGCAAATGGTTTCCTTAATGACATCTGTCACCGCCATGTATTCTCCTCAGTAGTAGATAGAGCAACTGTAGACTACAACATCAACCTTCAACTCACTGGTCCTCTATCAAGAGTAAAAATATACCCCGTGGTTGACAACGCTTATCCAAATCACCTATATAGTTTGAATCTACGTATCCAACCAAATACTGACCAAGCTGATCATCCCTCTCAAACTTTAAGCCCACATTCATAGTACCTTTTATGTCTCGCAAAATCCACTTTGCTGCATGCCAATGTATTTTTTCTGGATCATGCATATACATGACCACCATACTGACAACCTGTGAAATATTGGGTCTAGAGTACAAACCATCGCATGCATCAAACTTCAAACCAAGCTAGCACATTGATGCACTAAGCTTAAAGTAAGAAGCTAATGGTGTACCTATAGGTTTTGAGTTGTTCTCCTTCCTCCCCCTTCCTCCTCTATTTTCCTCCCCTTCTTCCTATTCCTCCTTTTTTTCTCCCCTTCTTCTTCCTCCTCCTTCTCTATCCTTCTTCGGCTTCCTCTTTCTCCTCCTCATCCTAGAAATCATATCATCTGGCCATACCAGTCTGAATGCATAGTGAAGTCAGACTGGAATTGTCGAATGCTACGTTTTTAGGGGGAAAAGAGGAGAAGGAAGAAGGAAAAGAAAAAGGTGGAGGAGGGAGGAGGTATGAGGATAAGGAAGAGGAGGAGGACGACGAAGAAGAAAGGGAGCAGGAGGATGCGGTGGTGGTGGGTTATTGGCGGCGAAGGCGAGCGGTGACCTGATAGGGAGACATGTGTGGGCTACCATCAACAAAAGACTAGGCCTACAACGATGACACATCGAGTGTTTTTCTCAAATTTATGTTAGGGCTAACTTAGGTATTTTGTGGGCCGTAGGTAGGGGCGTAAATTCGGCCTGCCGGTTAGGCTGGCTCGAAAGTCATCGACTTAAGTCCAGCCCGATCAATGGCTCGACCCGGCCCAAACACATCATGATTCAAGCTCGGGCCGCCATCTTGAGCCCGCAGCTCATCCTGAAAGGAAGCTCGAAAGCCCGATCCGAGAGCCCTATCCAAACTTGTATATTTGTTATAGATATATATAGACTATATACATTGAACATTAAAAAACATACTATTTTTAGTCCACATATGGCCCAAAATTCAGAATACATACACCGGATGGGTCTGGGTTTATACCCTTGGCCCGATATCAAGTCTTATGGATCCATCCGGACTTCGCATCCCTAGACCCAACCCGGCCCATCCCGAGGGTTTTAGGCCCGCCTCGACGCTGGCCCGTTTTACGCCCCCTAGCTGTAAGGACTGAGTAGCCCCAATTGTTTTTGGGAAATTTTATTCATACCCCAAAAATCTGTAATTAGCCCCCGTCTCCCTACCGTTTCTCAATAACTTACTAAGCAACCCTTTAATACCAATAATGCCCTTTTCTTTTGTAACCCAAACCTCAAAGCGCTAACTCAGCGTCTTTTGTACCCCCAACCCAACCCAACCCAAGATCTGTTTGAACTTCCTTAGCCCAAGCCTAACCCGTCGGGTTGGCCGGGTTGATCGAGTTGTGCGGGATGGGTTGATCGGCTTCAATATGGTAGAGGAGAAATAATTCGAGTTGGGCTCGGGTTGGGTTCAGGTTAGCCCGTCCAAATTCGGGTTGGGTTCTCGTTGGCCCGCTCAAGTTGCAGCCCTACGTCTTCCTTCAAGTACCAACCAACTGCATGGGATTTATTTAAGAGTGGGATGTATTCAAGAGTGCATATAATTGGGGTATATTTAAGGGGGAATGTGTTTGATTTGGGTATAATAAAGTTGGAGTGGGCCATTTAACTGCGGTGTATTGAAGATGGGGTGTAAGGGGGAAATGTATTTTTGGGATAGGAATGGGGTATGAAAAAAAAAAATGGGGTGTGTTCAAGTTTGTTGGAAATGGGGGCTAATTCCTGTTACGAAATGGTGGTTGCATCAGATATAGATGCCCACCGGATAAAAACCCCTAGATTCAGGGGATTAGGGATTTATCTCGTCTCTATCCCAACCTCCTATTATGGCTATATATAGGGGGGTTTAGTGAATAATACATCAGGTTTTTCCCAACACGTTATCAGCACGACTCGGCCGACCGTCCCTATCGCAGAGATAGAGACCATCGCGGCGGCTACCCGACGACGGCCACGACACGAAGCCCGGGCCGATCTCACACTGCAAGAGAAAGAGGAGAGAGAATCGGAGGGAGAAAGAGAAGGACGGATCATCAACCCTCGCAACTCGCGGTGACCACCAAGCGAACTATCGCGCGCCCGGTACGTCTCGAGATCCCTTCTCCGTCGTTCCACGCAAGCCATACCGGCGGACGCACCCAGCAGAACCGGTCGCCCTTGGCCACGAGACCCCTCACGGCTCAACCCCAGGCCTCGACGGACCCCAGGCGAAACAGCCGGCAACGTTTCCTGCGTGCACGATCGACGACAGCACCGGCGGTAGGCTGCGAGATCGGCAACAGTGCCTGCACGCACGACCGACGGCTGACTGCGCGCACGAACCGGCGGCGGGCTGCGCGACCAGCAGCAGTGCCTACGCGCACGACCGGCGACGGACTGCGCGCATGAACCGGTGTCGGGCTGCACGACCGATGGCAGCACCTGCGTGAACGTAGCGGGGCGGCAACGGGATGTGCAACCGGCGGTAGTGGCTTTCCTGCACGAGCGACGGCGGCCGGCATCGTCGGCGCACGATTCGCAAGGAAGCGCGCGAACGGCGGTGGCCTGCGTACGGGGTGGCGGCGGTGTGGTTCAATGGTTAGGGTTTTTCTCCGGTTTAATCGAAGAAGATGATGAACAGTCACCCTGATGTTTTTGTTTGATTGGGTTTTAAAACCCGATTAACAACCAACCCGTCTGCCACTTGAGTAACAGATCCGACCCGACCCGATCTATATTAATACAGACCCAACTGCATTATGCAGGCCCGACCAGACTGCATTATGCAGACCCGACCCGACTGAACAATGCATTTAGATATATCTGATTGTCTGGTTTAATTTGCACCGTTAAATTAAACTATGTTTTGTAAGCCCGATCTATAGCCAAACTGTTCTATTCAAATATGGATCTTGGGTATCCGAACCATTCCGGACGCATCGGTATGGTCAGTTTTTGCTATTTCATATACATTGTTTATGTATTTAACTACTTAGCCCCTAAGGGACCGATATGCAATATTTGTTTTATAAATAAGGACAAAATTGTCCCTAATTGTAACAGACTTTATGATGTACTTATATCTTGAATCTCTTACCTGTTCTATGTACATAGGATGTCATTTTCTTTATTAGATGTACTTTAGATAATTAGTACCTTTTAGAAAAGCTTTGCAAGACGTATGACGGTTCTATAGAACCCGCTCTACCTTGGCAAGTGGTTTCTGAAATGACCCCTATTAATACCTAGTATTAATAGGCTTTATCCATGATATGTCAATTGTTTTCTATAATATGCATCTATATGTTCATGTGATTAATATGATAATCATAGTAATTAATGAATATATGAACATAGTAGATCCTACAGATCTCTATAAGGCACTTAAGGAATGCTACGATCACAAGAAGATGATCACTTTGCCTGCAGCAAAGAGCGGATTGATAAAACACTCTCACCTTACACCCAAATAATATCTTTCTACAACAACAATACAGGATAATGAAGTACCAGAAGTACTCAGAACTCATATAAGTTCTCCTGATCGTTGAAAAACATAATACCCTACTGGTAAATAATCATAATTGTAGACCAACTGGATCATTGGCATTGCCAGAAGCAAACGCCAATGATTTCTACCAAGGTAGAGGTAGAGGCAGAGGAAGGAGAGGTGGAAGACACGACAGAGGAGGGCGCAATAACTATCCTGAAAGAGGTAGAAACCACCCTGGAAGAGGTGGACACCAAAATTATCCTGGAAGAGATGATAATTAGGGTCCTAGGAAGGACATTGGTCCAGAAACTGTCGTGCCAGTAAACATGAGAAAAGAATGAGTGGCTTGAATGTTGCTAGAAGCAGACTGATGCCCTGAAGACATCGTATCTGGAAAGTTTAGATTACTCCGATGAGCTAGACGATGGCACATTAAATCATTGAATGTGCCCTAAATTTTTTACATAAAAACCCTCCAAAATATTTTGGGGTATGAAACTTCCCTTTTCATAAAAGTCCTAAATTTCATAAAATTTCCCTTTTTTTTGGGTTATTTTGACTTTGCCCCCCAAATATTACCTTGAATTAGAATTTAGCCCCCATATTTTAATGAATTAGACTTTACCCCCCAAAACTAACTGTTCCATCAGCTCACCCCCCAAAACTTTATTTTTTTCTGTCAACTCACCCTTTCTCTTAGGATGATGAGTTGACGGAGCAGTTAGTTTTGGGTGGTAAAGTCTAATTAATGAAAATATGGGGGGTAAAATCTAATTCAAGGCAAAATTTGGGAGGCAAAGTCAAAATAACCCCTTTTTTTTTTTTTTTGGTGATGAATCGCTTATAACTACCTCTAGAACTATGGCTGCACTGTATAGTCTGTATGTATATCAACATGACACGATAACAGATTACCCACGTCCAACAGTCACAGGCGGGCCCACAGGCCCACACTATGAATCTGCTGCTGCGTGGTGACGTCATCGCGACAAAGATTTTCCGAGCGGGGTACGTCAGACCCACCGAACATTTTTCTCTTTCAATGACAGCGACGACGCCAGCGGTGTCGGCCTCCCCCTTCCCACATGGTGGACCACCTGATCTCATGCTCGGATCCATCAAACCAACGGCTATGATCTTCCACACGAGCCAACAACTACCACCCAGCTCACTGGATTCGTGTTCGTGTTTGGTGGCTTTCCACCCCCCGCAATTTTTTTTTTTTTTATGAGTTAAACCGCGACCCGCAAGTGGGACGATCTATTCGCACCTATGAATTTAGTGTTCGCACCCTGACGTCCTTAAAAACCCCAAAATATCCTATTAAATTCCTTCTTTTACGCCGCCCCCTTGCCCTAAGTCGCTGGCCTCCCTCCTCTCCTCCTTCTCTTTCCTCTATCCTCCCCATGCCGGAACCTGTTATGAACACGATCGTTTTTTATCGGAATTTAATTGTTGAGGAAGCTGGGTGATGTATGTCAACACAATTGCAGCCCACGACCTCCTGCAGCCCTTGCTCATTCCAGATGACACATGGATTGATGTGTCTATGGACTTTATTGATGGCCTCCCGTCTTCCAACCAGAGAACTTCCATATTAGTGGTTGTTGACAGGCTCAGCAAGTCCGCACATTTTGTTCCACTGCACCATCCATACAATGCCTCCAAAATCGTTGAGGTTTTTGTTGCTAATATCGCTAAAAATTCATGGTATGCCTCGTTCAATTGTTAGCAATCAAGATCCAATATTCATACGCAACTTTTGGGAAGCATACTTCCGCTTACAAGGTACCAAGTTATATCATAGCACAACCTATCACCCCCAATTTGATGGGCAGATTGAGGTTGTCAATCGCTATTTTGAGCATTATCTTCGGTGGTTCGCCGGGTTTCGTCCACACTCTTGAACAAAGTGGTTACCTTGGGCCGAGTTTTGGTACAATACCTCATACCATAGCACCATTAAGATGTCTCCATTTTTAGCAGTTTTTGGCAAACCCCCGTCACGAATCGACACTTATGTACCGGGATCGACTAATGTCCATTCTCTTGACAAGGAATTGTGTGATTGTGTCCAACTCCTCAAGCATCTCACCACAAATTTGAGGCAGGCACAAGCTCATATGAAAGGCAAGGTGGATCAGCATTGGGCTAAGCGCACGTTTGATGTTGGTGACTAGGTATTCTTGAAGCTACAACTATATTGCCAACAGTTTGTAGAAGTTAGTGGTACACACAAGCTTAGCCCCAAATATTATGAGCCCTTTTAGGTTTTAGCTCGAGTTGGATCTGTGGCCAACAAGTTGGACTTGCCCTTAGGGTCCAAAATTCATCCAGTCTTTCATGTTTTTCTACCTTAGCGAAAGGTTGGTGATCATTCTGAAGTTACACAGACTCTTCATTCTATAAGAGAGGATTCTCTTCCCAACATAAAAGCATGTTAAGATTATGAATCGTGGTGTTTTTAAGTGTTTTAATAAGGTCGTTACCAAGGTTCTTATCCAATGGGAGGGCAAACCACTTGAAGACTCTACTTTGGAGGACTACGACGATATCATCATTCGTTTTTCACCATTGGTGACTTGAGGACAAGTCGTTTCTCTACGGGCCAGTCCTTGATACGAACCTCCCTCATTATCCAGCAACCATCTAACCTTATCATCAGTATCCGCAACCACCCAGCTTCCTCGACAACATGGAACAACCTGCATCGCCGCCAACAAACCTGCAACAACCCGATCATCATCAACAACCCAATCTTCGTTGCTTCGCAACCGCCCAGATTCCTCAACAACTTGGAACAACCTGCATCGCCGCCAACAATTGGCGACAACCCAATCGTCATCAACAACCCAGTCTGCTATCGTTAATCATTTCCTTCTGCTGTTAGTTTCCTTTATAAAGATGCCTATGCAATCTAATGATGGTTATTAATGAATAATTTGATTTTCTAGTTTAATTTATTTATTATCTAAATCTGTGAGTCCCTATCATCTGATATTAGAGCTCCAATCCTGCATCATGGGTTCCTTTTCGTCACCTCCACCGGGCTTCGAGAGGTCCGATGTCACCTCCGGAGACGATGTTCGTGACGAGTTAGCCACCCACCGGCAAGACGTTGCCAACCTCACGACTCGAATGACTGACCTTACAAATGCCGTTTTGGGTATCCAAAAGACCCTCACAAAATTTTTTCGGCCATCGCCGCATGCTCCGCAACAACAACCATGCCCGCCGCAAACCTCGTTTCAGCCACCGCCGCATGCTCCGCATCAGCCACTTTACCCCTCGTAAGCTCCCTTTACTCCTAGAAATTCACATGCTTCTCAGCAGCCACCATATCCGCCACAGAATTCACATGCTCCGCAGCAGCCACCGTACCCATCGTATCCCCCTCATGTTCCCTTTACTCCTCAAAATAAATTCATCGACTTCCAAGGCTGCCCAATTCGCGTCGACTTCCCAACTTCATTGAAATTGATCCTAAAGGATGGATCTTCCGAGCTTAGCAATTTCAAGGCCTTAATAGAGTGCCGGAAGAGTATATGGTTGAGCTTGCTTCTGCTCACTTGCTTGAAGAAGTCATACCTTGGTATCAGTGGATAAGCAAGACTGTTGGGTGTCCCACATGGCCGACATTTTGCCGTGCTCTGTGCACTCGTTTCGGCTCACCGGAAGATGAAGATCCGGAGGGTTTCCTTTCCAAAAGCTCTGAAGTTTTTGGAGATCGGGCTCGATAACTAGTTAGGCACATAACATACCACCACGCTTCATCGACCGACGACCTCATTGTCCCACTCTATCGGCACTGGCCCGACGGTAGCCCTTTCCCTTTTTAGCGGCTTCCACTCACCTACGAATATTATAACATAGCATATAGGTCGCCCCTTCCGGGATTCGAACCTTGGACGTGGGGCTTGCTCTGATACCAAATGTTATGAACCCGATCGTTTTTCCAAAAGCTCTGAAGTTGTTGAAGATCGGTCTGGATAACTATTTAGGCACATAACATAACCCTAACCGTTGGCCCTCTTTCTTCCTCCTCTTCCCGCATCCTTCCTCCTTCCTCCATCTTCCCGCTTGAACCTTAATTCATTGGCCCACCGAGGCCGGCCAACGGATTAGGGTTCATACAGGAAGATGGAGGAGGAAGGGGGAGGAGGGCCATCAGATTAGGGTTCTAGGGTGGGGAGAATGGAGGAAAGAGAAGGAGGAGGAGGATGAGGAGGGAGGAGGAAAAGAGAGTAGGGGGTGTCATCGAAAAAGAAGGCAATGAAAGAAACTAGGGTAGCGGTCGAGATGGAGGACGATGGAGGTAACAACAATGATAAGTAACTGTAGATTGAGGATGAGGGTGAACACAATATTAAAAAATAAAAATAAAAGATTCGGGTGCCAACATTAATTCCATGGGTGTGAATATCGGCTCCCCCGCAAGTCGTAAAAAGTAGCTGCTGTTCCCTCGCCCTCTTTTTGGCGCTCTGCTTTATTACCCACCACGCCCCAAGCGATCCTCTCGAACCGCTCGTTCCCCCTCCCCCTTCTCTTCTCGTCCCCTCCTCAATCTCGCAAACCCTAACCCTAACCCTAACCCTAGATGCGCAGGAATCTCCCTCGATCCCCGGCATCCGGTGTTTGAGTCGGGATCACGTCGAATCCAGGCTTCGCTCCGGTATGGATCCCGACCAGCTCGCGGCCTTCTTGATGAGCGGTGACGTCGGAGGAGGAGCCTCGGACGACGACATGCGCCGTGCTTTCCAGGACTTATACGACATCCCCCCCACCACCCCCGGGTACGAGACCCCTCCCTGATTCCTATTAGGACGATGCATTACATTGTGCCGGCCGCCGCCCGGGTCCTGCCTCTGTGTTAGCCTGTTGATGGATTTGGTGGTGGGAATTGTGACAGGATGGGCGACGCCGGCGGTTCCGAGCAGGCGGGCTCAAGGAAAAGGTGCATATAGATCCTCATCTTGTTTGTTTATTGGAATCTGGAATTTGATCCATGTAATTGATGAAGTTTTTCTGAGTTTCATGTAATGTTTTTTGTTTTTTTTTTTTGTATGAAATGATTAAATGGGAATTCTTTGCTTGTGTATGTTTGTCTCATTAATCTGATTATGTAGGATTTTGATGAAAATTGCATTATGCACGCTTATGGCATCCAAGGACCTAAAATAAAAATTAGGGGTAAATTTCACTTTGCCCCCTAAAGTTTAGCTCAAAAACACTTAATCCCCCGGCAGTTTATTTTTATTCCAAGTCGCTCCCTAAAGTTTGAAATGTTTTTTCAATACCCCCTTTTGCCAACTACTTGATTTCCTCATGGGAAATGCTAGGTAGCCAACTAGTTTGCCAACTTTTTGGGTTGCCAACTTTACGTGGCATCCGCCTAGGGCTCATCCCATGGGCCCCACAAAATCGTTCCCCGTAATGAAGACCTGTCCGTACTCCACATCACGTGGAGTTGGCAACAAAAGTTGGCAAACGAGTAGGCTATATAGCATTACTCCTCATTTGGTAATTTTTATCCAATCATAACTGATGAAGGGGGGGATAATGCAGTTTTTTTAACTATAGGGGTGTTAACTGTTTATGAGCTAAGTTTCAGGGGGGGCAAAGTGTAATTTACCCTAAAAATTAATGTCTGGTTAGCTAAATGACAGTATTCAAAGTTCCAAAATGATAACTTATTATACAATACCTTGATAGTTTATTAGGTGGGGAATGAGGTACTAATGCCTATTATTTAAGTAAGTGGACAATGTTAAAGACATGTATGCCCACTGATTGACAATTGCATTGGCTATATATATCGACATTGGCGGGTTTTGATGCATTAGAGTTTCATTGTGGTTAGCTTCTAGCCCATATGTATTTTTACAAAAGTCTCACATTCAAGAGGAAACCCTTGATGCATTTAGATATCCTATATCAGTTGATGAGACTAAGAAGTAAGAAACCGGTATATGTTACATTATAATTGTAGATTTATAGAGATTTGTAAATTAGAGAACAAATTAAGATGGTTTAGGCATGTACAACGCAGAGCAGAAGCGGCCCCGATAAGGAGAGGGTCTTGGATACTATGGAAGGTTCAAGGGGAGGGCAAGACCTAGAATAACATTGATGAAAGTTGTAAGAAATGACATGAAAAAAATTTCATTAACAATAAATATAGACCTAAACAAAAATGATTGGCGAGGAAGGATTCAAAAAGCCGACCCCAAATAGATGGGACATGGCTTGATGGTTGTGGTATGGTTATGGGTTTTAATTGTAGCAACAATCATTAACTAATGTCTCAGAATCAAGTACCTCACAACAGTAAAGATGATATGCATAAATCTGAGAAAGAAGAATAGGAGAGGGAAGTGTAAGTTGGATAGATCAAAAAACAAAAGAAGAACTTGCCACCCGACACTCAAAGTATTAATTCATTATTTTATCTTTGTGCTACTATTACAATGCAAAGATCCAACATTTGATATACTCAACCTAACTTAACTCACAAGAGAATAAAATAAACTCACTATATGATGTATGGATGAGATAGAAAGGACGGAGTAAAAGGAGTCATTGATGGAGAGGAAAGAGACTAAGATCCTCTCCTACCCATGGGAATAGATATCTCATGATCTCTCTCTATCCCCATTCATGTGGGTCAATAATAAAGAGCTGCCCCTCCTTCTCTTTCCATTCAATGCAATGTTGTAAAGGTGTCTAGGTTATGCCTAGGCGGCACCTAAACAAGGCCTAGGCAACAAATTTTTTTGAATACATACAATGATAATGTGAAAGATCCCTAAGAATTAGTGAGAGATTATATGGAAATAAAAATTGGTAGTGGAAGAGAGACATAGAAGGAATATGAGAAGGGTAAGACAGAGAGATGGAGGGAGAAAGAAATATTACAAAAAAATAACTCAAACATGATGTCGGTCACCGATCACCGAGGGTCGATGCAAACAATTACTTGTCAACAATTAGGTAGGCGCTTAGGTGGTATTGGCCGAAATTTGGCTGGCAGCGAATAGGTGATTGCCTTGACAACACTGATTTGATTATGGAGAAGCACTTATCACATTGCATAAGTTTGTTGTGAATAGGCCTATGTGACTATCTCTTACCTCCTATGTGGCTACCTCTTACCTCCTATGTGGCTACCTACTTATCACTAAAGATTGTGCATGTGGACAACTTAACATGTCTTTATATCACACCACGTCGATAAAGTTACACTTGTTGGTCCACCGTTGCTATTTACTGAATCCATCCATCAACTCTCAAATGTCTAATTTTAACCATTGACACATATAACTTGAATCTAAACCTGAAACTCAAATTATATTAAAATTTATAGCCGTTGATCGAATTTATTTAAGTTAAAACTAGGACTTCATCCTAACTTTGATCCTAATCAAGGTTTGAGAATTCAGATTCAGGTTGAACAGGTTGAAAAACGAACCATTTCGGGTTGGTCAATTCGGCTGTTTCTGCCAAAAAATAGAAATTAGGGTCTTTTTCATCAGATTCAATTCCAAATCAGTTCATTCAGATCCAAGTTTTGTGATATATGAGTTATGGAATAAACACTAATTGCATATATTTATTCAAATTAATATGGTGATATGAACCAAACCTAAACTGGAACCACTTTGGGGGTAAAATGCGGGTTCAATTAAACCTGAATTGGATCCAATCTATGCAGTCAAAGTCGGTAGTCTGGACTAGTCAGCCAAAACTTATTCTAACCCCCTCCTCTCTCCCTAAACATATATGATATATGAACTAGCATAAATGTCAATAACTATATGATATTAGTCGGTCAATAACAATGCATGTCGTCACACTTCACAAAATGAGTATAAATACATAATTTACAGAACATAGTAGTATTGGATTCATGCCTATGTCAGAAGACTCAGAACTAAGAATTCATCACAATATTTGTTTGTTGGTGATTAATTTGCTAACAACCCCAATTTTGATTATAGGGTTATATGGATATCAACAAATAAACAATAATTATTTGTCTATGTTTTTATCTCAGATTCTCTAGTCCTTAACAGATGATTATAAGAAAGAGGCATAGTTGTGACTCAAGACTTCGAGGCAATGCAAAAATAAAAAATAAAAAAAAATGCTTACAGACTCCTTGCAAAAAAAGAAAATTACTTGTAGATACTCAAGGTTGAACGTGTACCTTGCAAAATAAAACCCGACTAGTCTCAATCACTATCCTGGAACTAGTCAGGGTTTCGCCCAGCTACGAAGGATTCTAGATTAGTTGGTCGGCAAAATACTGCATAGGGAGATAACGTAGGATCTAATTTGGATAAAATGTGGGTTTGGGGGTTCAAATTGGCCAAAATCCGTACTTGTTTCAGTGAGCCAGTTCAGGTTTGGGCGAACTCTCATTTCAAAAAGGGTCAATTTGACCTACCCCCCTGTGGCCCTGTGTTAATAGGTCAATAAGACCTACCCCCCTAAAATGATTTCAATTAGAGTTACTCCCAAAAAATGGAATTAACCCCCTTAAAATTTGACTTACCCTCCCAATGCCTATTGTTTGAGATACCCCCAATTCAGTCTAATTATCACATAGAAATTTTGGGGGTTAAGTCAAAGTTGGGGGTAACTCTAATTGAAATCATTTTAGGGGGGTAAGTATAATTGAAATTATAGATTTGCTATAAACAAATGGTGAGGCATAATATCCATTTAACTGGCCGGAGATTAATATTATAAGATTTTTTTATGTACATAGGTATTTATCCATTGTCAAGTTTTGACTCTTTCACTTGTGGGATGATGGGATCGAACCCAACATAAGCATCTAAAGAGGAGTGTGAGTGTTGGATTTAGAATTTCAACATTTTCATTGAGCTAGAAAGACTAGTGAAGTCTCATGGAAAGGCTAATTATTGTGCATCTTGATAACCATCTAAAAGAGGAGTATGAATGTTAGATTTAGAATTTCAATACATTTGTTAAGCGAGAAGAATTAGTTTTCGCTCATGGAAAGGGTAATTATTGTGCATCCTTCCATGTCCTTAGGAGGACCTTGGTCCTACCTTTGTATGAATATCTACTACGTCGTTGATTACTATATTTGGGTGTGATGCAACATGGTTTACATCAGAGTAATTCTTGGCTTTATTCTTTGGTTTGAAAGCATTGTCTACTACGAAGCAATTCCTCAAGGTTGGTTTTTGTACGTAGTTGGAATAGTAATTGTTCAATATATTTGTCGTGCTGAATGTGTTGCACACTTGCACTGGCATTTCCTCCTTTTTGCATTTTTTTCTTTACAAATATCTCATCTGTCTAATCTCTCAACAATCTAATTTCTTGATAAAAGTAGTCACAACATTTACCCATTAGTTTTAGTGGTTTTGAAATCAAGTTGGCAGATTGATTAAACTATTAAACACCCTTCTTTTTTTTATGGTGAAATATTATCATGATTAAATGTGAGAAATAGGAGGCCATATCTCAATATGGCTTTCGAGAGTAAACTTCCCTGCAATGAACAAAGAATCTAGACGGTGCTAAAACTCAAATCAGTTCCATTAACTAAATGAAATTTCACTTCATGTTTTATTCATGAGTTAGTACTCACTACCATAGTTACCAAATCGGGCGTTTTTTTTAAAAAAACGCGTATAGAACGCGTATCGATCCGAAGACGTAATAAACAGGAAAAAAACTCGTTTTTTTGAAAAAAACTTATGTACGCGTTCTATACGCGTTTAAAACGGAAAAAACACGTATAAAACACATCGGGTTTGGTCCGGATTTAAATTGGGTTCGGGTTTTATTTTATTTGTGCTTAATAAACGCATATGCTATATGTTTTGAACTTTTGCTTACTTAATGTTGGAAAATGACATATATACATACTTGGTATAATTTTGAAGATTTTTTTTGTTTTTTCCGATGTTTTCACGTTTTTTTTCCGTTTTTCCCGTTTTCATCGTATCTTTCCGACTTTTTCCTTCGCCGTTTTTTTCCCGTTTTCCGACTTGGTAACTATGCTCACTACTCACATGCCATATTTTGTGATGAAATTTGTAGAACTATAGTTGATTCACTGGGTTGCGCTAAGACATATATAAAACCTTCATAAAATTTGGTTCACTAGTTCTTGACATGTAGTTTAATAGGGACTCGTTTATAATGATTTTGCTATTTATTTGTAATATCTATCTCCACCTTGCATTGAATAAACGAATACCAGCTAAACCCCTCCTAGTCGGCAACGTAAAATGCCATCCACTAAGCAAATAATCCGTACAACACTCCAACTATTTCCTCTAGAAACTTATAATATTATGCATTACCACATTTATCCCTCCAATATTGACTAAACAAGTATATTCGTCATAGATCCAACCAAAATTTACAATATTTTAATTTCCTAGACTGTTCATATTATCCACAGGTTTGTTAATATAGTTGACTTTAGAATTAGTTGTTTCTGCATTAGAAAGGCTCTTTTTTTTAGGAACAGGCTTCCTTTCAAACACACCTGGCTACTGTTTTTACTAGGAACCACACACAACCAGTGGATGACTAGAGCTTGGCAAGGCAGTTTGGGGATTTTTTTTTAATGGATAATGTCTGTTGACTCTCTTATAAAAGGAGAGTATAAATACATGCTAGAGGAGCCAAAAAAAATCGTCAATCAATTCCTTGTCTGGTTAAGTGCATGAGGTCAGGCATTTGCTCGCCAAGGGACAAAGTTGATTTTAACTTTGAACTCTACTGAAGACTTGCATTCTGCAATGATATGTCACAGACGCCAAGGGGGTGTAAAGTCCCCTTTCGACAGAAGTCGGGTCACCGATAGACAATCACCCACCATGATTGCCTCTTCGCAGTTGAAGTGTTTAATTGCCATGAGACCTTCCTTAAACGCTATAGCCGTGGCTGCTATAGGTGAACAGGGTGGGAAGAGCTTGAAAACACTCATATTACGTAGGCCCATATCATCTCCCACCACCACTCTACTGCTCACCAAAGAATCCTTCATTGTTGCATCTACATTAGCCTTTGGCACTCGATATGGAGGTGGGGACCAAGTCTCTTGTGCGGCATTATTACTACTAATAGCCTCTGAAAGTCCTTCAGTCTTTGCATCACACCCATCCATATTCGACCACAGATTCAGACACATTAATCCACTGAAGAATATGCATAGGATTAGGGGTCTTGTTCTCAAATACACCATGTGCATTTCGTTCCAGATATTATATAAAATAATTACAGCATAAAATATATAGAAATCATTTCCTTGGAAATACTATTAATGTCAGATCCACTCTGTAAAGCTTTTGCCACTTCCGTGTGCATTAATTTGTATTGAAGATATGAACGATACCGCGATAACCATTTCGCATTAACAAAAAAGGTCGGCCTTTTGGAGCACTCCTCCCTTCAAGAGGTCAGCCTTTTGGAGTACTACTCCCTTCAAGAGGTCGGTCTTTCTTAATATACCAGTTGTGCTCTCCTCCCTTCAAGATGTCGGCCTTTTGGAGCACTCGGGTGCTGTCACAACCTTGACTTATATTTCATCTTAATATGTCGACATCTACTGTTTATGCAACTTTGTCTTGATTTATATTTCATCTGAACATGTTGAGATCTACTGATCAGAGTTAGGGCCCTTCTGCGGTATTCAATTTTCGTTGTTATTTTTCTATGGAAGATGAGGAAATTTATTGGAATCTAAATTTTGCAGAGCAAGAGAGGAAAAAGCGTGCCGTGAGAAAATGCGACGGGAAAAGATAAAAGAAATGTACCTCTCAAACAAACAAATTTACACATTCTATTTGTTTCGTTGGGGTTTTAAAGTATATTTTGTTCCATCCATGCTCTAGTTCTTGCTGATGCCTGTATGTGTACTCCTGAAATCTGTACTCTTAGGTTCTTGGAATTGAGCTCCGTCCTCGATCCCACCAGGCCTCCAAGGGCTGATATGGCAAGTATTCTGAGTGACGCGGGTCGTGTGTTGGTACAGTTGAGAAGCGAAGCGCAAGAACTCAAGGAATCGAACGAAAAGCTTCAAGAGGCAATTAAAGAACTGAAGGTATGAGCATGCTTTGTTTCCATTTTTTTTTTGTTATAATGTGAGTGGATAAATGTGATGACTGAACAACAATCATCTCTTCCATTAGAACTTAATCCTTTCTATGATGGGAAATGCTGTTCAGCCACCCCGGTTTCCATCTCGATCGGGTCATCCTGATGTGGCACTGATCACAGCCGTCCGTTGCACCCTGCCAGGAATAGTCATCAGGCAAAGGGACGGTTGTGATCAGGCGCCAAGACCATCTGGATGGCTTAATAGCATTCCTCATCTATGATTTCATGGACCTTTCGGAGCACCAAACTCAAAAGTGTAATTTATTGTAGGCGGAGAAAAATGAGATTCGGGATGAGAAGATGAGGCTGAAGGCGGACAAGGAGAGATTGGAGCAGCAGGTTAGGGCCATGAGCATGCCGCCGCCAGGATTCATGCCACATCCGATCGCACTCCACCCTGCTGCTGCTAATCCAGCCGCTGCGTATGCTGCTGCTGCCACGCAGGGGCAAGGCTCAGCGAAGAAAGCCGTCCCCCCATTTGCGGCCTTCCCTGCGGGTATGGCCATGTGGCAGTGGTTGCCTCCGGCGGTGGTGGATACGACACACGACACGCAGTTCTGGTCCCCGAACGCTTAGGCATTATAATTCAGTCTTTTTTTTTTTGGTGCTGTGGACCTATTGTCTTTCCAAAATTTTCTGTTCACATTGATCTCTAGTAAATGGGAAACATTTATGCCTACAGGCTAGTCAGGTTTGTGTGAACTGTTTTTTTTTTTTGTGGGTTAATGTGTGCGAGGTCGCTGACAACAGATCGTTCCTGTGAACAAGAAGCCCTAAAGTTTCGTTTAGCCTAAGACCCTTATCTTTTTTGATAAATCCAAAATTACCCACCTCTGCTCTCTTCTCCCATCTCTCTCAAGTAGGGATGCCAACGGGTCTGGTTTGGGACGGGTTGGCCCATCCCTACCCTGTCCTGCTAAGAAATATCTCATCCCAAACCCGTCCCAAACGCGTGTCGGGTTTGAATGATCAATCCCAAACACGTCTCGTCCAGCCCTAATTATGTTTATGATGGATAAGTCCAAGCTAGTTGATTATATATACATTGAATGAATTAAACAGATGCACTACAATGAAAATGTATTACTTACTACAAGTCTACAACTAGTTAAACACCATGAACATATTGATAATTAAATAAGATATGTTCTAAAAAATTTATAAACAAAATGCATGAATTGTATTATCTCCTTAAATATAGTATTGATACAACATAAAATACGATACTAAATTACATCCGAGTAAAATTTCAAACGGCAAAAAAGAAACATATATGTAATCGGGGCGGGTCAGATCGGGGTAGACTAATCCCGACCCGTCCCAAATCCAATCGGGTTTTATTTTGTAAATCCCAAATCTACCCAAACCCAACAAATTACATCCCAAACCTAGCTCAATAGGATCGGTTTCCCAATTAGTTCGTCCTATTGCCATCCCTACTCTAAAGCACGACCACTCGACACCGCCGCCCCGGTCCCTGGTCCAACAGACCTCGAGTTGTAGCTAGTCGTCGCTGCTGCCCCGGCAATGACGAGCAGCGAAGATGAGTGGGTACGACTAGGGTTCGGTTTAGATCCAAGGTCTAAGGTTCATCTCATGGCCCATAGAACTTGGGTTTAGGCTTAAATTTAGGTTCGGTTCGGTGGGGGCAAGCATCTTCGGTGACGGGGAGCAGTTCGGTGGTTCACTGATTCAGTGGCATTGTAAAGAAAATTTAAAATATAGTGAAGGGTATTTTCATCTATGAGATTTCTCAGTCCTTTGTCTGTGGTCGAATGGAATCAACACGGTGCACAGATCGGTGAACAGACACTAGTGTACTAAACTATTTTTTTGGTTAGGATAAAACGATCATAAACCTTGAGGAACCACGATTGGTGGGCTAACCAGTTGTGTGGTGCTTTAACGCACCAATATGTTAGGATTCAGTTATGTGACCCAAAACCACGGTATGCTGGATTACCCCGCTAGCGTCGTATCAGTATGTCACGCATACTGTGCGCACCCTCCCTCGAGTGGGCATATACTGAATCTAAGACTTGCACACCTGACAACTTAGCACATTGGGTAGAAGTTGGCGGAGGAGAGGGCACATAATGCAACTTCCAGGCTAATAGTCAGCAGGTCATGAATACATGGCTTAGAGAATTATAAAGGTTCATTTATGGACTGAAGCAAGTACCTAAGAGTATGAATATCTATTTTGATCAAATATGATCATTTCATACAGATTTGATCAAAATGAAAATAGGCTAGGTGTGTATAAAAGGAGTGATGGAATTACGGGGGTGTACTTGGTACTTTATCTAAACGACGTTCTACTAATTGAAAATGGAATAGGAATGTTCTACTGGTTATTATCGCAATTCGACTGAAAGACCTTCGGGAGGCAAGTTATGTTCTGGAGATTAATGTAATTCGAGATCACCAGAACATGATTCTCACGTTGTTACAGGCTACACATATATATAAGGTTCTAGCCAGAATCGGTATACAAGACTCCATAAGGGGTTTCATGCCAAGGTTTGAAATCGTCTAAGGACAGATATTCTATGACACCTAAGGAAATGACAGAAATACAGAAGATACCCTATGCTTTCGTAGTGGGTAGTCTTATGTATGTCATGCAGTATACAAGGCTGATATTTGTTGCGCACCATAAATAGTGGGTCAGTTTCAGTCGAATCCGAGTCGTTGGTTTCAGTCAAATTCGGATCTAGCTCATTAAGCTGATATGAAGAGTATACTCAGATATCCTCCTTGAGCAAGAGCTGTGAGTTAGTTTACACTTCATATGACCTGACACCAAATGGATACACAAGATCTGACTTTTGTATTAGATGTGAAATCCAGATAATCAACTTCAGATATAGTTTTATCACTTTGGGATGAGAATTGGTTAGTTGGCGGAGTATGAAACTATAGTGCATCACAGACTCGACCAAAGAAGTTGAGCACGTTGTAGCGTGCAAGGCAGAAAAATAGGTGGTATGGCTCGGTAAGTTCTTGATAAACTTGGGAAGCGTATCAAAGGCTCAGTTATTTATTGTAACAATAGAAGAGTTGTAGCAAGGTCCAAAGAGCCGAAGCACCACCATAAGGGGAAGCATATTGAATACAAGTTTCACTTAATCCGGTGGTATTAGGAGGAGAGGCAAGTAGCGGCAAACGAGGTAGTATCCGCAAATAATATTGCTAATTTCTTTATGAAATTCCTGCAAAGACTTTTGAGCAGTATGCAGAAGCTTTAGAGCTCAAGACCGTTTTTCTCGCTAGACCAAGTGGAAGATTGTTAGATTTAATGTGGTTTATAGCTCATAAATCTCGGTTTGGCTATATATGGTTTCGTTAGGATTGCATTAAGGTACGTATTGTTATATGTGTTTTGTTTCCAGAACTGAAGAAGTCATGGCTACATAGTAGTCCATCTGCGTAGGAGACTCAATGGATTGGTCCTATGAGCTTAAACAATTTGAAACTCTTATTTGGGTTGGTCATCCTATTAGAATAAGCTGTTGGAATAACAAGGTATGGGTGTCTCCACTATGATCATTGCCAAACATAGTCTCTGTAACCGAACGGAACCAACTCGATACACAGATCGATGAGCAGACACCGGTGCATATAGTCATATTTTTTCTTAGGGTAATCAACCCTAAATCCCAAAGAACCGTGACCGGTAGACTAACCAGTTACATGTAACTTTGATACACCAACGTGTGAGGGATCTAATCACGATCCAATGCTATGGTGCGCTAGGTACCAGGCTGGTGTTGTATCAGCAAGTCACTACTGCATGCCATTTATATCCCTATCGGGAGGTGCGTTCCTTGGTCTGATATACAACGCACTAAACTCAGGCCTAGTAGTCAGCAATCGAGCTATTGACTGGATCCGGTTGCTTGGGCAAAACAATCGAAGGTGCATTGTGATGAGTCAACCTGTAAGGAACCTAGTTAGATGATCACTCGAGTTTGACGGTGCTCTTCACCGCTCAAGTTAACATATGGCACCAAGTTGAAGGACATCGCATTACCGAAGCTAAGAGCAGAACAAGGGTATGCAAGAGACCGTAATAAGTTTGAGATAATTGGAGTTCAGCCTGCGTCGTATTTTGGGTGGCTGCGTAGGTTGGGCCCAATGGATTGATAGAGACACTTGGGTAGTGTGTTGATCGAGTCTGGTTGGAATCCATGAATCCTTGTTCTTGTAGGTTTCACCTTATCCATAATCGATACAGACTTTTAACTTTCTCCTGGTCTAACAACATAATAAGATATGAAGATAAGATGTTCTCACTATCCTACGCTCCATGAGTGTGCATCACACTAGAGCATGGTAGGTGTGTTAGGCTGAGTGTGTTCACTAGGGAGATACTCCAGAGTAGTGTAGAGACACACGAAGTTGTCTTTACATCTTGTGGGCTCTATTCCATGTGTGCGTGTCCCACTAGGACACAATACGAGAAGTCTCATGAGTTTTACTAGGGGGCACTCTATGTTTTACTAAGGGCACTCTAATAAATAGTAAAATCACTATTCACCACCCCATAATGTGTTAACCAGTTACGAATGAGATGCCCTAATCGCTAGGGTTCACTCTCGTGCACAAAGACGGGTCATGCATGCTCCTCGCATGAGGCGAATGACCACTAGATGCTGGGGGGCATTTTGGTCCAAGCAAAATGCTTTGCATGCCTTAGCTTGGCCGCCCATCCTATTAGGGTTAATGTGCATAGCCGTCATCCTTTTTTTTTTGGGAGGTAAAAAACGAATATATTAAATCAAAAATAAAAGAGACAGATACTGATTAAGGCTTGTCTCAGTATGAGCAAGCAGTCCACCCGACCAAAGAGGCCACATCAACAACAAAACCCTACCTCATCGCACAGGGAGCAGACCGACAAGGTAGTTCCCAGACTAGAGGATAAACACCCCACTCAAGACTAAGAAAAAAACAACAATCACCAAGGAGCAACGACAGCAGATCCCACAGACAACATCAACTAGCCCCCTACTCCTTGTAACCCTATCAGACTGACCCTTAGGCCACGATTCTTTGGCTCGGGACGTCGATTCAATCGCTGGATTTGGCACAGTGAGGACAGCAGGAAGGTTGGCAAGATGAGGGGGCATCTTCTTGTATTGAGCAAAGGAATCCGGAGGATCTTCCTCTGCTCGAACTGGAAACTCCCCAACCTCAACACCGAAGTCTTGCATGATACATGTCGTCTGCCCACCAGATAATCCCGCTGCACCCTTAGCCAAGGCCTTCCGATGGGCCCGTTCAAGAGAAAGAATAGATAAGCTAGGACTTCCTTCTCGATTGAATCTCCGGCCAGGATGCCTCGATGCGCCTCCAACTACGACCCCACTCCCCCTGGCGAGAGCTAAAACAATCGGTCTCTCACCCTCGCTGGCTGTACTCTCTGTTCGAGAAGCAGCCCCTGCAGTTGCTAGCGTAACATCATCAATCACTGGTGTAACAGCACCTGCAGGTTGTGTAACACCATCAACTACAGTGCCTCCAGCAACTACAGCAGTCGCACAGTGCGTAACAACACCCAATGCCTCATCCAAAGTCGGACCAGCATCAGATTTGACAATATCCATTGAGCGAACAACATCCTCAGCATCCTCTGCTAGCCTTCCCTGCATTCCTGGGACAGCACTAGCCACCGAATCAGCATCTACTTCACCAGAATCTGTCTCTGTAACACTCTCTTCTTCCCCTTCTTCTGACTCTGTAACATCAACTCTTACCTGAACGTCTCCAGCAACTCCAGCAACATCAGCAGCACCAGCCCCTTCTGCAGCAACATCAACTCTTTTAGTTCCAGCAGCTACCTCACCACTCCCAACGCCTCCAGCTCCAGCACTACCTCGAGACTGCGTAACACTAACAAAAGCCCCAGGTGCAGCAGAGCCAGCACCAACTACCAATCTAGTTGAATCAGATTGCACACCCTCGACACCATCGTCTGCATCATCCCGCTATCCTTATAATCAAGGAGTGAGGGAGATTTGATGAATCAAATCTTCCCCCTTGATTATAGGATCTAGATAAGGCAACAAAAGGAGGGGGCAATTTTTAGAGATAAGTATTAAGTAGAGAGAGGGAGGGCATGGTTTTCGAGGCAGAAAAGGCAAGGGGGGCATGAACTCCAAGGCTTCTTATGATTTTTTCCCCAGAAAAATCGTCGCCCCCTTTCATCTTCTCTTGTTCTCTTCTCTCGGGCTCTCTCGTGTGTGAAGATGTAAAACCGTAACTTTTTCTCCCCCTCCTCTTCTTCTTCAACTCTTAGGTATGGTGTGAATGTCGTATGAAGAGGGCTTGCACTCTGAGGCACTCAGAGATCGAAGTGCAAGAGTTCGGATCTTGCTAGATAGGGTGAACTTGAGGATCTTTCTCGAGCTTTCTGTTGTCCAGAATTTGCTTGACTGACCTGCGATGATTTAATTAATGCATGAGATCTAGGAGTGCGATTGGGCTCAAGCCAGATCCAAAAGATGTTGATTGAAGTCCTCTACTTTCTCCTATAATTTCAGCCCAATCAACTGAGATCAAAAGTTACGATTGTTGTACCGAAACTCCTCCGTGCAGAATCCGAATCCGTCTCCACCGACAAGGAAGAAAATCTTCGCGGTGAAAGATTATGCATAAAGGTATAAAACCCTAAACCCATAGATCTATCATCATATATGCATCATTGCTAGATTGTTCGATTCGGTAGACGTATCTAGTGGTTTCGTTAGCATCCGATTAATCTTATGCGCATGTGATTTGTTTTGGAATGGATAAATTTTTTTAAATTAATCACACACTACACCGATCATTGGCATCGGGGATTTTGCTTCTTGCTGCACCTCTGACCGTGGATTAAAATCCAACATATAGCACCAAGAAAAGGTGCAAGACAACTAATAATTTTATCAAAATCTAGGCACACATAGGCCTATCAATCGGGCTAGGCTGTGTTGGGCAAGGCTTGCCTGAGCCGGGTCCCGAAATCTAGTTGGTTCTTCCAAACCCAAACCTAGCCCCGAATAAAAATCAGCCTACCCAACTTGAACTCGACCCATTTTATTATTTGGGCTTCGGATCGAGTCCGGGCCAACCCGTTTACTCATTGACATATATGTAATAGGTAAGCTTATTTGGTAAATAATCAAGCAAGTGGTAAGTCTGGATTGGTGAGTTAGTGTGAATCAGCTCACATTAACAACTCATAACTGCTAGTGGGCCAGCGACTACAATGTATTGGTGAACCAAACCAAGAATCAGGTTCGGACCAACTAATATGAACTGACCTACTTGTAATTGTGAATCAATTTGGATTCAGGCCTAAAACGGGTTGGGCCTACTCTAGCCCGATCTCGGCCCGAACTTAGGTTCGGGCTTCAAACTCAGTCCGAACTCAGCCCATCCCATGTTCAAATAGGACCCAACCCATTTATTTTCAGGCCGTTTGGGCAGGCATCGGGCTAGCCCAACCCGATTGACAGTCCTAGGTCCGCAGAATCATATTAGTTTTTAAGGGTAATCCTCTCCCACGGTTTTTGCACGAAATAGATCATTTGCAAACCGCTATGGATGACGTGTTTTTTTTAAAATATCAAAAATATTCATGGGATCTTCCTACATTAATTAACAGTATATGATATAAAAAACATATTTTTTTTGAAGGAAATAGTGGCACGAGTTACTACAATGATTTCATTGTAGTAACTACAGTGAAATCACTGTAGCTGCCACAATGATTTTCGTCGTGGCTGCTAAAAACAACTTTGCTACAATGAAATCAGTATAGCAATAATACTCAATTTTATACAAATAATATTCAATTTAATTATGTATTATTTTGTATAATTGAGTACTATTTAAAACCACTATAGCTGCTAAAGTGATTTTCACCGTAGCTGCTAAAAGACTTTCCTACAGTAAAATCAATGTTGTAATGAAACTCAATTATATGCAAATAATGCTCAGTTTATTGAGTATTATTTTGTATATTTGAGTATCATTTAAAACCACTATAGAGATTTTGAGCACCTCTTTGTATAAGGTAAGTACCATTTGAAATGATACTCAATTATATAAAAATGATACTTAGTGCTACGGTGATTTTATTGTAGTGAATTGAGTATCATTTTTATATAATTGATTATCTTTTAAATAAATGTAACAATTATAGTGAATTCACTGTAGTACTATAGTGAAATCACTCAATTATATAAAATGATATTCAACACTACAGTGTTTTCAAAGTAGGAAATTAAGTATCATTTGCATAAAATTGAGTATCATTGATACAATGATTTCACTATAGCAAAGCTATTTTTATTAGCCACAATAAAATCACTATAGTTGCTACAGTGATTTCAATGTAGCTGCTATAGTGAAATCACTATGGTAACTATAGTGATCGATCCCACTATCGGTTTTAAAACTGGACGTTTCGTATGGATCGGAAGTAGTTTTATAAGTAATGACAATTTGACAAATTTAGTAACTTATCCTTGCTATTTAAGTCTTTTAGTAATTAACTGAGCCGTTGCAATTTAAATGGTGAAACATGGATATGGACTAAGAGAAAAAGGTTATCAGGACCTATACAAAAATAAAACTATTAAAAGGGTCTAATTCTTATCCGACTCAATTGTATTATGGAGTATACACAAGTTAAAAGGGCAATCAAGTTTCGGGTAGCGGTACTGAGATAACCCATACCCATACACAAGTTAGAAGGCGGCTTTTTTTATGCTGTCGTGTCAAGCGATCAATGGTTTGAGGAGGTAGGGGCTGACTCGTTCAAGAGCCAATCAGCGTCGCGTATGGCTTGACTAACGATTTCCTGCGGGACAGCACACCGTCCCGACGGAAGCATTCCGGCCACTCGATCGCGATCGCCCTGCTAGTGTCCTGCTCCACGCCACTCACCCGGGTGGCTTTCCCCCCATTTTGGCCAACTCCTCGAAGTTAGGGTTCCGAGCATCCGGATCTCTCTCTTTCTTCTTCATCATCATCATCTTCAGATCTTTGCATGATCTCTGAAAGGTCTCCTCTCCCTGTTCTATCTTTTATTTCAGTTATAATCCTCTAATTTTCATCGCGAACTGATTACTCTGAATTGGATAGATGTTTGTAGCTGATGAACTTGTGTTTAGTTAGTTTAAGATTTTCATTTAGGAATCTGCATGATTTAATATTATCATTTAAATCTATTTTTGGCTGAAAACCTTTATATTATGAGCATTTTAGAGGGGTAGTGAGAAGTTTTTTCTTGGAATTATTTATTTATTTTTTCTAGATTTTCTTGGAATAATTAGGATTCACTTAATAGTTGTTATTCAAGCTAGACTCTATTTAAAGCAAAAAAAAAGCAGTGTACCAAAACTCAGTCCGACTCGACTGGACTCACCCGAGTCGACTCGACTCAGCCAAAAATCGAGCCGACTCGGCTGAAAACTAGACCAGTCACTACTCGGGCTGTGACTCGGGCTGGCTCAGGCTGAATCAGGAACTACTCGAGCTATTTACAATTTTGAGATTTGTAAACACACACACACACACACACACACACACACACACACACACACACATATATATATATATATATATATATATATATATATATATATATATATATATATATATATATATATATATATATATATATATATATATATATATATATATATATAATTACCGAGTCACCTGAGTTGAGTCTTCGACTTACTCGACTTGATGGACTTTCGAGTCGAGTCCGAGTTCTAGGTTTTTGGACACTAGAAAATGGAGTTGATCCTAATGAAGAAAGTCGGATATAAATTAGGGTTGTAAAATTTGAAATACACTATATGGAATGCTAATAAAAAAATGTGTTCTTAAGAAACAAATCTAGAGCAAGTTAAAGGTAGCATAAAAAATTGCTTGACCATGGGAATCGAGAATACTGGGTGTGATGTGATTGGAGCAACCACATATTTGCATAAACAAATAGCAATAAACAGGAAAAAAAATCAAGAGAGAAATAAGGATACTACTTGGCTTGGCTTGGCACAAATGCCTACGTCCATCAATACGAATCTTCACCCTTCTCGGAGTAGCCCTCTCAAAATCTAAGAATGCAAGTATTTTTATTTTCTATAAACATAGTGAACTTAACATTTATTATAAAAATGATAATCTATTCTATAATCCTACTGTTTGGTTTTTGCTATGTAAGACGTATCCAACAGTTGAAACTGACACCCATGTCCATATCTTGTTAAACACATCCTGAAACATTGTTAGCAGAGTCAAAACAAACCTTTTTAATGTGTGATCAGTTCAAGTCATTTTGGACCAAATTGATAACAATTTCACCCCGAGATCATTAAAATTCAGGCGAAACCTATAGGTTTTGTGCTGACAATATTGAAAGTATTACTAGTCATAGTCAGTTCTTAGGTTAATGTCAATCCATTTAGCTAAAGAAATAATGAACATTTGCGTCAAAATTTTGAACCATGATATCAAGGTTTCCATTTGGAGCCATGTTATTTTGCCTTTGGCTAAAATCGGAGGTGATATACTAGGTCTAGGTCACGATGTAACTGGTTTGAGTTTGACACATTTTTATTGCAGGACTTAGGTGAGTTAGGAAGAGGGTCCAAACTATAATCCTAACAAGGGTAGAAGAAGTTCATGTATTGTGCCACGCTAGCCAAACTTAAAAGTTGTCCAAACATTAGGCTATAATCCATATGGTTGTCTTAAGCGGAACCCTGAATTTTGTTTATGCTTGATGTAAAGACAGTTATAATCTATTTGTTCTTCTACCACTCAATTTAGGAAGGCAAGACTAAAACTAGTATGTTGGGTTCTTGTGACTAGTGAACCACATAGTTGTTGTCCTAGGGATTTGATACTTGTACAATTTAAGTATTACCTTCATATTACGTCTTCATGATGTCGTTGGTTACTTGCCGATAAAATAATTGATAATTATATTTAGTAGTTCTGTTGAAGTTATGTCTAGAATGACATTATTTCACAGAGATTTTCCATCAAATGTTTATGGTTTTCGCAATTGCTTTTCACTCCTTTTCCTTTTGAAACAATGATGATACAGGAAAAAATTAATATAGTAGGAAGCAAGTACCCTTAATATTTTTTTATCAAGAATGTATCAAGCACTAGTCAGATTGCTTTTAGTTGCCACTCCACATATCCAACACACCATAGTCACCATGTTCGTGTTCGGCAATAATTCGGCTTGTTGAAAGCTCGGAAAATTCATCAAATATCGATAAATTCATAATAAATTGGGGAGACGACCGGGTTCGGTATCTATTCAACTAGGGTAAAATTTGGTTTAAAAAATCAGCAAAGTTGAAAAAGTAAAAAACTTCAGGAGTTTAAAATAAGAATAATATAAATTATTTCATAAACTGAAGATTTCTTTCAACTTTTTGCATATGTTTAAGCAAATAAGACATTCATATAATTCAAAAATATGAATATAATAATATTAGGAAACAAGCCAACAAAAACATCCATGTCCTAGTTAAAATTCATCAAAAAAGCTACGTAAATATCGACATAACATCATGCCAAATTAGATACTACAAAACCTAGTATGTTCAAAAGTTATTAATTAAAATATAATAATTCTATGAGCTAGTTAGAACTCATCAACTAGTCAAGAGCATCTAAATTTGCATCATCCTCCATTGTTATATTCACATCATTTTCTGAGGATTAGTTGTCACTAAAGTCATCAAAGAAGTCGAATGTATTGAGAAAGTCATGGTAAAGTTTGGCAATCTTGTTGACTTTAGTAAGTTGTGGCAAGAATCGACAACTTTTCTAGTTTTCGTATGCTAAGGTTGTGTTTAAGCATGACGTTTTCAATAAGTCGGAGATTTTTGTGGCTATGCAACCGACCCCATTCGGACCCTCACAGATACATGTGGGTGGGACTTAGAGACTTCTGGACCCATTGAGATGGTTGGCAAAATATTTTTCATTTTGGTGCGAGTTAATGTGTTTCTCCATGAAGATGATTTAGTTAGCAAGAAATATCATTCCTTTTTATTTTTATATGCCATATCCAAAATTCAATATATCGATCATTTGCCTTACCTTTCCTAAAACATATTGTATTCGACATAAGTCGGAGATTTTTATTTCAAGGCACCAGCCCTGGAGGCAATAGTAATGTAGAATTTACAATACTGTTGTGATGTCTTGTCACTTTCTTCACATCCTTTTATGTAATCACTAAGCGGTTCGATTTCAGGATATGACGAGTGTCCTTTCAAGTCATCCTCCAAATTCACCATTTCAAGTTTGTGAGAGTTTTTTTAAAAGCAGAGCAAATAAGGTACAATGTTTTGGATATTTAGTCCCAGAGTTTCCTCCTGGAGGAGCATTGTCTGCTCAAGGTCAACACCATATAAGTTTCTATGGAAAAATCCTACAATCTAGGCCAGTTGTCGTAAGAGCAGTCGATGATGTTGCAGAACCAAGCAGTTCAGATGATGATACAGAACCGAGCAGTTCAGATGATGGAATTCAAGACAAGGAATCTTCACAACATGAAAATAAAGAGGTATCCGGTAGAGTTTTTAATGTTTATGTTCTATTTGATTCCGTTGAGAAATTCAATAATGGTAATTGAGATACTTACACCTTCATTATGTGGTAAGAGGGATGAAACAGCTGTTTACCTTTGCAATGTGTTTATATTATATAATGTTGAACCTGCGGTAAGCTCATTACGTCTTAGAATCATTTGATCCATCCTTGCAGTTTAATGCTGGGTTTTATCGTGACCGTGAGGGCTTGGAAAGGCTTGTTGGAAACGACGATTCAACTTTTAGTGGGATAGATCTTGCAACTCTTATTAGGAAGAAGTATGGGAGGTCTTATGATGTCCAACTTATAAAGAAGGTATGTCCTCATATATAGACAATGGTTATACACATCGGTGGCAATAACATATGCACTACAATTGGATCTGACTGATATAAAAAATTTCTAGTCAAACTCTTATTTCTTTGACAATGCATTGACCACATTCCATTGGTGGACTAATCACCTTATGGAGTGGCTGTGACTGAACTATCCGACTTTCTATTCAATTACATAATTTGAACTATGATTATAATCTGACTGATAGAAAATTTGTAGTTCGACTGTCATTTCTCTATGAGCAATTCTGTGGCCATATGGCCCATATTCCACTGGTGAACTAGACACCTCAGAGAAATGATGACCATGATTGAAAGATATTCTTACTTTGAAAATCGTAAAATATGACAGCATTGGTGGAGAAAATTGTTCATTCATTGGATTATTACTTATGTGCCATGAAGGTATTTTATGCGATAAGGTCACTCATGGGGAAATGTATTGGACCAGTTCCAATAGTGCAATAGTAACCTTATGATTGACGGACTGTGAATATCTTGTATTTTTGAACTATTATTGCATCAAACATTTTGTATGGAGTGACTATTTGGACATATTTCTTATTTAGAAGGCATCAGAGCCCTGCATGAATATGATAACAAGTAAATCAGAAGGCTTATGTTTATGTATTTCTTGGCTGGTATTTTCTTTACTGCAAGAATGCAAGTCAAAGGTAGCTGGATGTTTGCCAAACTAAAATATATCAATTTATGGCACAAGGAATTTATGTGAGGTCCCAATTTTTCTTTTTGCATTTTGGAACCCTTTTATTCTTTGTATGATAGCTGCTTGCTCGAGATGAAAATTTTGACCTAGTTTTATTTGAACTTCGGCGGGGCTTAACTTGAACATAATTTCATACCCGATTGTGAGTTCAGGTTTAGCTTGGGCCATGTTAAGCTCAGCTCGTTTTAGGCTCGAAACCCAACCTAGTGTGGGCATTTTAGGAATTTCACTAATATATAAGCAAAGACCAAAAGAGAAGTCGTAACTCCTAAGACTCTCGTCTCTCTCAACCTTTTGGTGTGACACGTGAGTGCATCCGGTATCTTGCGACGGTGCGTTTCAATCTACAGCAACTACAGGCAACCATGAATTTTGGTTCATTGGTTTTGTATCTTATGAGTTATGACAAGGCCCTCTAGAATTTGATAGTGCTATTGGTTGGTTGGCTCAGAAATTGATTCCTCATAGCCATAAGGAGGATGTCTCTCAAAGGAGACCTCACTGACCCTCGAGTTCAAATCAGTATACATAGCGGCTTGAGTAGTAAGGTGCTGATGACTAGCATGAGAGGGCTCATATTGGACATCATCATTGCCATGGTTCTCCGGAGTCCCTTCATTAAACCTGGAGATCAGATGGTAGGCCATTTTATTGTTGTACTTGGTGTTGGCATTAGGGCCCCAAGCACCTAGTACAGCCACATTATTACTCAAGATGAGAACCTAGGTGATTAGGGTTACAAGATCCGGCCCAAAGGTTTGAAGAATCACACCTTCGTTCCAAGACCCCTCACCATCTATCAAATCGCCCACATATTCCAACTGGTTAACCGTCTGCATATTAATCATCGTAGGCCACCGACATAGAAGAATCGAGGTGATCCAAGGGGGGGCCCAGAGCTCCACTTCCGTGTCATTGGTGACTCTGATGGTCAGGTGCTTCCTTAAAAGCACTGTACCATCTTATTGTTTGTGAGCCTTAAAATCCACACAATTAAGAGTTAGTTTGTCTGATGGCCTCTTTTATGTTGGCAGATACTTAGATAACTAAATGTTTGTGAATGTAGTAAGAAAACATTATAAATACAACCTTATAATGAAAAATCTTTGCACTGACATGTGTTCAACTTACTCAGCAATTGAAAGATTATGTTGCAAAAGTACAGTGAATGACGTTTTTTTACTGGCACATATTTGGACTGACCTGAACTTGGCCTGAAGCCCGCAGATGGACAGGTTTGGGCTGAAAATGGTGGCAAAAGTTCGAGCCAAGCTCGTGTAGGGGTTCTCGATGCTTGAAGGGCTCTATTGCTTGATAAAACATTTTCGTTTGGATGGCTTAATTTGGTAGCTCACATTGGTTTGAATACCATGTATATGCAACCAAGATTTGTGTTGTGGTAGACAGAAGTCGTGTACCAAAGGACCCACCCAAACGAGTATCAGTAGAATAGGTTTCCTTGGGTAAATATGTTTTCAACAAACGACTGCTTAATTGGAATCTCACGCGGTAGAGGTCATCTGACATATCAGGAAACCGAGCACCACATCAAGAAAGTCATGCAAGTCCAATTCCACTTTGATCCTTGTATAGCATGCGTACTCCACAAGCGGCATGATTCTACCTCTTTCAAATATCATGCACTATCCCTCGGCTGTATACATTAGATCTTAGCGTTGATGGGCACGACGGAGGGATCCCATGCAACCCATGTGTAGCGGTGAAAAGAAAAGAGGTGCTTCGATGCGCCTTCAGATCGGGCAAATATCATGGTACGTGCCTGTCATGGCTGTGAACCGAGGAATAAATGGGGGGGGGCCCCACGTTCCAAGTATAATAGTGAGAGAAAGAATTTTTTTTGTGCAATGAAAACTAACAGTTGGGATGTCGTGACCAGTGTTTAAAAAGGCGTTTGAGGCTTACGCCTCGAGGCCCGCCTCGAAGTGAGGCGGTCCTGTGTTGCCTCGAGGCGCACGCCTCAGCAGCCACATATAAAAAACCTACACCTTTGCATCAAGTGGTGTATGCCTTTGTCCGAGGAGCGCCTCAAGGCGTTCGAGACGTAAGTCTCGTGCTCCAGGCGTGAAACATAGGGCGGGGAGGGGTTAAAACCAATGTTTGGTGTGGAAGGGGCACAAAGGGTTTGATATGTAAGTCGCCCCCATGGGCCCTTTTTAACCCATTGAAACCTCCTAAACCATTTTAGATCTTTTTAGGTTTTGAAACCCCTTTACCTCCAAAAATCCAAAATCAAGATTTAGTGCTCATTTCTTTTCCGATTTTAATTCCGAAGTTGTATTCTTCTTCTTTGTGGATTGTCTACCAACTACAAGTGAGAGATCAAGATTTGTTTTTAAGTTTAAAGGTATAGATCATGATCTTGCTTCTTCTACTAGTTTTTTCTATGATTTTTTCTTTGTATTTTACCATTTCATGTATTTGTATCATTGTTTTTTTTTGAATCTTGACAATGTTAGTCCTATATTTATATTTTATTGTTTGTTATTACTTGTTAGTTGCTACTTTAATTATTATCTTGAATATTAAAGAATTAAACGTGTTTGAGCAATTTGACTTTTTATTTTGTTGTTAAATTACTCGAGGAGTGCTCAATCATGTCATATAAGATATTTTCTAATACATTGTGATTTATTATGCATATCTAGTTCAATTATTATTACACATTCAATAATAGTATTTATTCTGAAGTTTTTCTTCTTTAATTTTTTTTTTACCAAAACGCCTCAAAAAAATTTGAGGCTTACGTCTCGCCTCTCTAAAGGAAAAACGTCTCGATACGCCTTTCGCCTTTTTAAACATTGGTCGTGACTGGAGATGAATCCCGCATGAACTGAAGAAAAGAGAAGTGACCCAGGCCGTAGGTCTCACCTACTGCGGCTCCACCAAAAGCGAGCACGGGCTGCGGGTCCCATGACTAACTCATATGTAGCCTTTAACGAATGATTCACAGAATCCTTCTCTTCAAGGCGGGGTCAAAGTTGACTACTTCTATACACGGGGTCATGTCCTCCTACATAAGCATAAACAAAGTTACTATTATTTTATATTTTTCTATCTTTTTTGTAACTATTTCCTATTAAGAACATGGCCTAGTTTAACTCAAATTCGGCATGCCTAAAAATCACAGATGTTCCTGCATCGATAAGGCTTGTTGATTTATTTGGTGACACTAAAAGCTTTACCTTGTTCCTAAAGGTGGCAATTTTGGAGCCTGCACTAAAATCCAGTTGAAGACTAGTTGTCATAGTTTATGAGTTATGCATAAATTGAGATCAAAGATGTATAAAAAGAGAACGACTGTCTCTTCATTATAATACCTATATATAATCTTCATGCATGAATTCTTGGGGATTCATATCAGTGTGCCTTGCTTAAAAGTCTGCATGTTATATTCAGGTGATTCCTATTATGGACATATATGGAGCCTTTGACATGTCAACTTATTTGGCTTGTTGAGTTTATAATTTCAACTTATTGTAGTAACTGAGTGCGGTGGATCAAGCAGATGTCATCACATTCACTTTGCCAATGAGTACAAATAGGAGAATAGGAATCTATTGGCAGGATGGTCGGTGATGGGTTATGTCTTTTGTTTTTGACATTGGAGGTTGGCCTGATTCGCTGTACTGCCACTAGTAGTATATCAAGATATAATGCTAGAGAAAAATTCTTACGTAGAGCTTTAGTCTAAATATTCTAAAACTAATCTTGTACCGCAGAGGTGTAATACATCTTCTGTATTATCTATATATCTACTAAAGGTCGAGTTTTTTTCATTCCAACTAACTCTCGGACTAAAGGATATCGAGTTCTACTTCCATTTTATCTCCAATGTATTTATTTTCTTCCCTGTTAAACTTTTCATTGCCAAGTTGTCTAGTTTTTTTTTTCCTTCAGTTAAAATTACTCTTTTGGGCAATCCTCTGATTCTTGTCTACACATTCTAAACAAGTGTAGTTGGGCCATACTTTCTATACTACGCATTCATTGTATGATCACTTTTATTTTCGTCTAACCCAGAAGCTGACACTTAACGACAGCTGAGTATTAGCACTTCTTTTTTAGCTGCATGCAAAATTTGTTCAATACTTTAAGGTTTTGATATTCAGCGATAATACCAAGTGCTCCGCTTTAATTGTGTATCATGAGAATATTCAGCAACAATAGTAATTGTTGAAGAACCTGCATGCAAAATTTGTTCAATACTCAAGGTTTTGATATTCGTAGACCTGTCTATCTAATTTTAGATTTGATGTAAAGAATGTTCATTTGATTTTATTTCTTGGCACCTTCTTGCGCAGTTGGTTTTGGACAATTTTTGTTTCATAATTTGCATCAGTTTTCCTTGTTTTGATGCAGGAATTCTTGGGAAGAAACCTGTTGGCGATGAACGTCATGTGGAAGTACATGGAGCAGGTAACCAATGTTATTCTCTATCACATATGTATTTAAACATATGGAAATAATAATGTTAATAAATCCTTAATCAAAACTGATGGACAAGAGATGCAACAATGTAATTGTTTATCTTGGACGTATTATACAGAAGAATGAAGAGATAAGTAAGGTGCAATAGAATAGTGCTTGTTGGATGAAGTTGAGAGGGGCTTTGAGCATCCTATGCTATCAACGCATGCGTTTTAAGACTCGAGGGTAAATTTTACACGATATGATTAACGACTTAAATGCTCTATAGTTCAAAATACCGATCCGTAGAGGGTATAAGCAAACAAGATCAGCATGACATAGATGAGGATGTTGAGATGGGTGTGGGCCCTGCAAACCTAGGAGGAATAGGATGAGGAATTAGTGTACTAGAGAAAGTAGGAGTTGCATCAATTTAGAACTAAATGACGGATAATGTACAACAAAGAGCAGAGAGGCCCCAAGAACGATATAGTAGTAACCTGCAACCCTTAATCCGTGCTCGGGATCAGCATTGCCAGCATTAATGTATTCGCTCATACAAAAGATGGAATACATATGAGGGCTACTCGCTAAGCATATATGTGCTGAAGTATATATGTGTTATACAATAGGTCAATGCATTAATTGTTTTCAGCAATCAAAGAGAGGCGGAAAACCCCATAGTTCTGTAGACAAACATTTATTAATTTTTTTCGGTTAATACCATTTCTGGATGATTTTAGACTCGGATGCAATTGGTTTTGATTGGAGATATCATCAGGACCAATCAGAAAACTGGAAATAAGTATATCACTTTGAGGGGTAACCCACCTGAAGAAATTCTGTCAGTATTTTTTTTCTTAGAGAATAAGGATCATGATGACCTATTTCGCGACAAGTGAAACTCACAGTGATGGCTTCTTTTTTGTATTTTGTTATTAAGAGGTCCTTTCCCTTGACTGAAGAGGAGTATATACTGAGGCTCGATGACGTAGCAAACACATTGAAATGCTGGGGAGCTGTCTCACATATCCGAAATACTCTTGAGAAATTGAAGGAAAGGCCTCGTATGGGAAAGGTACATCTTTTATCTGCAAACTTAAGTTCCTTTTTCCTAAATTCTTGCCAGCTCTACTCCTGTGATGTAAATGGGAGCATTTTCTATCTATGGAAAGTCTATGCTACTGTAATGTGATTACTGACCAGTGAATCTCTCTCTCTCTCTCTCTCTCTCTCTCTCTCTCTCTCTCTCTCTCTCTCTCTCTCTCTCTCTCTCAGACACACACACACATACAACTCTCTCTCTCTCTCTCTCTCTCTCTGACACACACACACACACACACACACACACACACACACACACACGCACACATGACAAGGCAAACTGATATTTAAGTAGACATTGTGCATCTATAACCTGTTGCGCGCGCATCTTCATCTAAGAATATATAGGTCTATTATGCTCACAAAGTTTGGTACATGGGGGCTTACTTGCTTTAATTGGTGACATTTTCTCTCACTGCAATGGTTGATCCTCTTTATTTGACCTATTGTGGGCTGAATAGTCCCCCCCCCCCCCCCTTTTAAAATAATTATTGGTCCCAACACCTGTTTGATTTTGGCCCTGTGTTTTCTGCTAGCTCTAATTTCTCCTGTAATGCTGACCGTCGTCTGGTTTCCAGGCGGTGAGCATTTTCATCGACATGGATGAGTCTGGAGGCCGTGCCAACGAGTGGATTTACAAATGACGGGAGAATGGAACATCGGTTATATCAGTGCGCTGATGCCCTAAGGAAGTCGCAACGGCATGCTCCCATCGAAGACCCTTGAAGCTGCTCCATTCCTGCTGAAGTGCCTGATCAGATTGTGGTTATCCTACTCTCAACCTCGAAACCAATGTGCCTTTGTGCCTCAGCATACAAATATTGGTTGTCTTGCAAATTTTTATCACCAGTTAACAATATGTAAGGTGCTACTTCCCATCAATTCTTGATCATGTTGTAGGGTTTTTTTATTTTTAACCTTAACCCCCCTCCCTTCAGTTAATTGGGATAATTAAGAAAATACCCTCGTTTGATCTTAATATTCGAGTCATACCCCTCGGAAACCAATGAACATTGCAAACAGCCATGAGGATTTACGGTCAGCAAGGGGTAAAGACTTGAAAATTAAGATTATATGGGGTAATTTTTAATATCGATTCTCGAATGCCTCTTTGGTGGAGGGAGCGGTCGGGGCTAAGTGTTTTGTCACCTGTAGGGGTGCTTACCCACCTGGGGGATGGAGTTGTAGGGAGCCATCGCCGCCTGCCTCCGTCGGCAGCCTGCCGCCACTACTGCCTTCTTCCTCCTCCTTCCTCCTGCTCCTCCCGGAACTGGCAAAGCCAGGTTTAGGGCCTTTGTCAACCCCAATTCTCTTTCGTACAGGGCGATGCTCTCTTTGCATGTTTGGCCCAACTGTGAGTAGGGGTGTAAGTCCAGCCCCGCCCAAAAGTTAACGACCTGAGCCCGACCCAAATCAGAAGACATGTGGGCCAGACTTGGGCCGCTACCCTCATCTTGTGGCCCGGCCCAACCCGAACTGAAGCCTGGAGGCCCAGTCCGGAATCCGATCCAAATATTATACATTTGTTATATATATAAAGTATATATTAATAATAATAAAATATAGTGTAGCAGTCAAGGTGTTAAATTCTTTGATTTTGGATTTTCAAACCCACACACAATAGCTGATCCAGGATTTTTTCTCAAGGGGGGCATAATTATTAAAAAGTAACCACAGTCGTTGCCTCACAGTCGAAGGCTTCAGAGACAGCGTGAATGCCCCTACACTTCCTTCAATCGCGAAGCAAAAAGCCTATTACGATTTTGCCTCGAGTGGAGGAGAATTTTGATCCTCTAAGTCCTTCGAAAATTTTGAGCTATAATTGGCCGACTCGATCGGGGTGCATGGGTTGTAAATAATATACCAAAAATCTGTAAATAGGTCCTGATTCCCACTCGATTCTCATTCACTAAGGGGCCATGTGATGAACTCTACAGAGATGCCACGTGCGCGGGTGGTGGCAGATGGCGGTGGATGTCGGGCGGACAGTAGTGGGCGTCGGTGGCCAGCAACAGGTGGTGGCCGACGGACAGCGAGGCTGGCCGTGGGTCACCAATACAGGCGGCGGCGACGGATGGTGGCCGACGGCAACGGGTGGCCCATGTGGCGGTGGGGTAGTGGTCGGTGACATGGCGGTACACATTGACTGGAAGGGGGTGGTGGCAGCTGGTGGCCACCTCCATGTGAAGTTGGCAATCAAAAGTTGACAAACAAACTGGCTAGAATTATTTTTTTGGGTAAATTAGACTTTGCTCCCCGCCCCCTCGTGAAGTTTAGCTCAAAAACATTTTAACCCCCCTATAGTTATAAAACAAACTTTTGCCCCCCTTCAATTCAGTGTCGATCAGATAAAAATTACCACATGAGGAAATCAATTAGTTGACAAAAGGGGTATTGTGCTAACATTTTAGACTTTAGGGAGTTATTTCGAACAAAATAAACTATAGGGGGTACCGGTTAAGTGTTTTTGAAGTAACCTTCACCTTTGTTATTTTGGGGGACTTAGTGATAACTCCTTTTAAGGAGATGTTTTTAAGACTAAGGACTTTGAAATGCCGTGGACGAAATTGTCCTACACAATATTTCAAATTTTTCTTGGATATGCCCAGTGACCAACCCCCTGAACCTCCTCTCCCACCGCCGCTGAACCTAACCGAACCTCCTGCCCCCCAAAAGGGTTGTGACCAATACGATCAGAAGAAGTGTCCTCTTCATGAGAGGAAGAATCTAAAGAGGAGGAAGACATGCTAGCAAGCTTCAACTTGTGACACCTAGGACCAGTGTGCCTCTTCTTGTCACAAAAGTGACAAGTCGGAACAAGGTTCCCGTGGGTGAGGGTTGGGCTGGCAATTTCGGACCCGACATGGCAGACCCGACACGAAGTTTGCGGGTCTGGGGCAGGGCTAAACGGGTTCGGGTTGTAAACGGGTTGACACAATAGACCCGTTTAATAAACGGGTCGGGTCCGGGTTTAGGGTCTGGACACAATAGACCCAGAAAGACCCGTTTAGTATTCAATGGATCTTGTCGGGTCGGGTCTACCCGCAATCCGATACTATAATATATAATACCAGGGGTCTTTCGGGTCGAGTCGGATTGGGTCAACTGAATAGACCCGAGTGGTAAACGGGTCTTATCGGGTCTACCCATTTATTAGCGGGTCGGGTACGGGTTTAGGATCTAGACATGATTAGTTAAACGGGTCAGATCCGGGTCTAGGGGTTTTGGACATGACACGAAACTAGACACGACACGAACCCGACACGACCCGACCCATTGCCACCCCTAGGTGAGGGGGTGAGAGGCCTCAGGAAGTGGACTTCCCTCTTAACAAAACTAGTTACCTCAGGAGAGATGCTAGTGTACTTCTTAGCAAGCAATCTCTCAGATTTTGCCAAATCTGGGGTGTCAACGGTCGGGTCGGGTTGTGTCGGGTTCGTGTCGTGTCTAGTTTCGGGTCGTGTCCAAAACCTCTGGATCCGGACCCGACCCGTTTAACTAATCATGTCTAGATCCTAAATCCGTTCCCGATCCGCTAATAAACGGGTAGACCCGATACGACCCTGTAAGACCCGTTTACTGCACGGGTCTATTCAGTTGATCTGATCCGACCCAATCCGACTCGACCTGACCAGACCCGATAGACTCGCTGGTATTATATATTACAGTATAGGATTGCGGGTAGACCCGACCCGACCTGACCCGACACGACCCCTTGAATTTTAAATGGGTCTTCCCGAGTAGGCCTGTCAATCGGGTTGGGTCAGGTCAGGCCAAGCCTTGCCCGAACACGGCCCGTATATGAATCGGCTTTCTCAAATCCGAATTCAGCCCAAAAATTTTTCACTTTATTCAACCCAAACTCAGCCCAATTTGTTTTTCGGGCTTCGGGCCGAGTTCGGGCCAGCCCAATTAAGATTTGCAGTGAATCAAAATGCAAAAAAAATTGGACATCTAGTACTATGGCATAGATGTAACAGAAGATTGGGAATCTAGGATGGAGCCATGGAGGGCGTCTGACTTCGATCGGTTAGGAGCCTTAGTGCAAAAAAGAGACTTTTTTTTTGTTTGGAAGGAAGTGAAACAGATGATTGGGAATCTGGGATAGTATTAGTGGGACTCCCAAATTGGAAAATGGTATATTGACCATTGAATTAGTGTTGGCTGTCAGTCAACTATGGAAAGAAGATTTTGGAGGGTCGGAGCGACTCTTGATTACTCAATATGCTCGAGTAGTACAGACTGTACAGGGGATTCAATGCTTCATGGGTTTTTAAATTGAATATATAAGCATTCGGGTTCAGGCTAAATATGGGCTGGACTGAACCTGGCCCGAGCCCGGCCCGAATTAATTTTCGGGTATAAAATTATGTCCGAACTCGGCCCAGCCCAAACCCATTTAAGGCTCAGCCCAATTTTTTTCGGGTCGGACGGGCGGGTGTCAGGCTAGCCCGGCCCAATTGACAGTCCTATTCCCGGGTCTATCGTGTCCAGAACCTAAATCCGGACCCGACCCATTTATTAAACGGGTCTATCGTGCCGACCCGTTTACTACCCGAACCCGTTTAGCCCTGACCCAGCCCCGCTAACTTGGTGTCGGATCTGCCGTGTCGGGTCCGAAATTGCTAGCCCTACTCACAAGTACGCTTCTCTAAATCCATGTGAACTCATTACCTCTTTTAACGTACTCGTCTCAAGTGGAGTAAGTAGTGTGCTCTCGAAAGAACCCAAGGAGGAGATAAAAGCCACTATTTTGACAAGGCCACAATTGGCCGACTCGCTCTCCTCCTCACAATTGGGGTCCGACTCATCCCAAAAAACATTCGAAGATTGCTCCATTGAAATATGGGATTTGGTGGGGCTTTCTCTTACAAAATGGCCTAGGCCTTTGCAATTAAAAGATTCACTTCGTCTACTTGGCTCCTTTGACGAAGCATCAAACTTGGTCTTTCTCCCCAAGGGGGGCCTTTCCTTTGTCAACCCAAAAAGGCCTAACTAGGCCCCGAGGTGCTTCCTTATCCCTACCATAATCTCCTCCTTGCCGTTTCAAGAAGTTCTAAAATTGGGTGGAGATCATGGCATTTACTCTCTTGAGATCCAAAGTGGATCCCTCGCCTACGGACTCAGTACAAGAGTTGATAGGGGACTTAAAGGCAATCCCCTTGCCCTTGTGAGCGGTCTTCCTAAAGGTACTCTCGTAGGTCTGAATGTTTCCAACAAACTATTCCGGAATGAACTTGTCCATTTCATTGGTCTCTTCAATAGTTGTGACCTTTAGCATGAAACGTTCGTGAAGAGACTGGAGAGTTTTGCGACATATCTTCTAGTTAGATACCCGTTTTCCTAGGCAAACGTTGAGTTTATGATATCATTCAATTTAGCATAAAACTCATCAATTGACTCATCTTCCTCCATAGCTAGGCTCTCAAAATGAGAGGCAATTTGTTGGAGCTTAGCATTCTTTACAGAGGAAGTTCCTTCGTGGGTGACTGAAAAAATATCTCAAACCTCTTTCAAGGTTTGGGTGATGAAAATCCGTCAAAATTCACTCTCATTTATACCGGAGTGAATAACACTCAAGCCGCGTTGGTTAGCGGTGCACATGGCTTTCTCGTGGTCATCCCACAGGTCGAATGGTTTAAGGCTAATCTTAACCACCTCATCCGACATCACCGAAAGGATCGGTGCACTCCATCCATCCCTTACACAAATAAACACTTTTTCGCTTATGCCGTGAAGAAATACTTGTATTTTGCATTTTCAATGATTTGTGTCCGTGACCCCATCACGAAGACACAAGGCGCACACACTACACGCTGGGACGGTAAAACAAAAGCCCCAAAAAAATAGGCAAAAAACAAAAACCCTAAAGAGGGTTGCAAAAACACCCTAAAAAGGGTCTCCCAATCAAAATGACTATATATCTCAAAAATCCTAAAGATAGTTGCACACACCCATACCCACACTTCCGTGTGTATTTAGTATTAAAAAACTAATATTTTATAACCTAACGAATTAACTCCAGAAGTGTTAGCTCTAATAAGAGAGATCCATTTTGATACCAATTGAAAGTTTTACTAGCTAGCTTAAGGATTAGCTCACTAACCAGCGTGCACTAAGAGACCAACTAGTCGAAGGTAGTTGGTGTGCCCCACAACGGTGATCCATCACTTGTGTAATCTCTTGACCAATAATAATCCAAATCCTTGTTACCGGTGACATTTCGTATTTTGTACCATTGTGTGTTTGCTTTCTATTCTCTGTGCCAGCTGTTAGGCGTGATCTTCCGTCTTCGTGGGCTCCTATTCTTCGATCCGTAACACGACGCTTTCGATTACACTCGGTGGATAGTCAGGTGTGTGCACGACTAGTAACCGCCCGGGTGGAGGGGGGGTGGGGGGGGGTCGGATCCCGACACTTAGTTCACATCAAGGCCACACCCAGGGCGATCCTCGACCATATATTAGGGCACCCGATTGAGAAGACCTAACACCATAGCGTGTTTGGAACGAGGTCGCCATCACCCGTCACCGAGTCTAATTTTAGGTCAAGGGGCTTTTCCATCCAATGGGCGATGGGGTAGTCCGGATTCGGAGCCGGTGGCACCAAACCCTTATGGGGGTGAGCAGTCGGATTCGGGTCCCCGGGGAGTGGGTAGTCGGTTTCGAGGAGTGAGCAGTCGGGTCGGGTGACATCTATGACGCCAGTCGTAACTGAATTCAGGTGACCCTAGCACCAAATGCACTTGCTGCCCAATAAAGACGTGCCATATGGACCACTAGTGCATGCTTGTGCCGATTGGCACGCAACTGGGTCTTTGGACACGGCATATAGTGTGTTTGGCAGCCATGACTAGGGGTGGCAATGGGTCGTGTCGTGTCTAGTTTTGGGTTGTGTCCAAAACCCCTAGACCCGGACCCGACCCGTTTAACTAATCATGTCTAGATCCTAGGGGTGGGACTTGGGCGGGTCTGACCTGAACCCGACCCGCCCAACCCGAATAATGGACAAACATGGGCAAAGCTGGTTAAAAACTTGGACGGATTTGGACAAAAAATAATCAACCCGATTTCAATTTGGACAGGTTTGGGCAACGATCTCCCCAACCCGAGGAACCCAAGGAAGTGATACACTAAGGTTGAGTGCTTTGATAGTTTTTTTTATGGAAATCAAAGACCGCCTATTTTATGTTGAATGCTAAGAATTCGTTTGAAATATGTGAGGATATGGGTTGGACTTTATGCTTTTGTTATGCAAATCAAAGATTTTTTTTATTCAATTCAAAAATTCGTTGAATTTTTTTTCCATCTATTTATGTGCACAAGCATTTCTAATTGGGCCCAACCCGCTTATTATTTTGCAAATTGGGCAACCCGAGCAACCCGAGGAACCCAACGAACTAGAATGGGCAAGCACGGGTTGGACTTCCACGGGTTCCCCGGGTTCCACGGGCAAAATGGGCAAAGGTTTGTGCAAGTCGGGTTGGGCATGGGCAGACCCTTCAACCCGCCCAAGTCCCACCCCTACTAGATCCTAAACCCGTACCCGACCCGTTTATAAATGGGTAGACCCGATAAAACCCGTTTACTACACGGGTTTATTCAATCGACCCGATCGACTCGACTTGACCTAACCCGATAGACCCGCTGATACTATATATTACAGTATCGGATTGCGGGTAGACCCGACCCGACACGATCCGTTGAATTTTAAATGGGTCTTTCCGAGTCTATCGTGTCCAGAACATAAACCCGGACCCGACCCGTTTATTAAATGGGTCTATCGTGTCGACCCGTTTACGACCTGAACCGGTTTAGTCATGACCCAGACCCGCTAACTTCGTGTCGGGTCCGAAATTGCTAGCACTAGCCACGACCACCGCCCACATTGCCTTCGGTCACCCCCTTGTTAAGTTACCTTCGTTATTTTATTTTATTTTTTTCTTAGTGATCCATGTGGCATGTCCCGATTGGGTCGTAAGCAAGCAGGGCCGGCCCTGAGGGTAGGCGGGCAAGGCAGTTGCCTAGGGCCTCCAATTAATTTATACTAATGGGGGCCCCACAGTCAAACCCAAACACTAAATGAGGGGGGCCCAACAGTCAAGTCCAAACGACAAACACCAACAGCCAAAGAGGGCATTTTCCAATAAAACCAAAATTTGTATTAATACTTGCAGAAAAAATTTATTGGTACTTAAATTTTTTGCTTGTAATATGTATAGGAGGCCCAACTTTTGGAGTTTGCCTAGGGCCCCCAAAACCTCAGAGCCGGCCCTGTAAGCAAGTACAACACACCGATCGAGCAGCAAAAATATTGATAGAGGGTTAAGTCAACCCCCCAACTCATCTAAGGTTCCCAACTCACCCTATTGGATGCAGGCCATCACATGGTGGCACCAACCAAATCACAACCAGGAGAAGTGTGCAGTCAAGACAGTATGATTCACCCATGCCCAGCGGTTAGTATAGTTGGTATTGCGTTGTACCCTTTAGGTGCAGGTCCTCGGTTCGAATCTTGCAAGCCACGGTCTCTTCGGTTGAGCAAGTATGGCCATGTCGATTGGAAAAAAATACAATTACTCTTGGGGGGGGGTTAGGGTTGATTTTCGAATGGATCGGATCAGATCGGAATAGTGTTCGGAAATTTTTCAAAAATTTTCGGAATCCCAAATGGTATTCCGATTCCGATTCCGAAATTTTGGAATTTCAAATCCAATTTCGATTCGGAATTTTTGAAAATTTTCGGACTGTTAAATTTTCAAAATTTTTTAAAATTTTTTGGAATTTTCAATTTTGGCAGATTTTTGAATTTTTTTAGAATTTTTAATTTTGGCAGAATTTTAGAATTTTCAGAATTGCACAGCACATGCTACTTTGGATGAGTCTTGGTTGGGTCGGGTCGGGCAAAGGGTGGAGACGGTATAATATTATTTGGTTGGGATTGTGGGTGAAATTTTCATGCTATCTTGATGAGAGAGTTCGCCCCATAATTCTTGATTGAATTGGATGGTGTGTAAGGTATGGAGATTAGAAAATAGAGAGAGAAATGATACATGGAGTTGTTGTCGGAGTTCGGTCTCACGACCTATGTCTCCGGACGAGAGGTGACACCTGATTTGCACTATAATGGATATGAATGGGAATGAGTGTTCTCTCGACAGGCCGAGAGAAGCTTCTTACAATGAGGGTTGCATGGAGCAACTAGAAGGGAACTAGAAAGAGAAAAAAAAAAAAGCTCTGGCTCTGGAACCAAATCACAACTAGGAGAAGTGTGCGGTCAAGACAGTATGGTTCACCCATACCCAGCAGTTAGCATAGTTGGTGTTGCGTAACTTGCGTTATACCCTTTGGGTGCAGGTCCTCAGTTTGAATCCTGTAGGCCACGGGCCTCTTTGGTTGAGCAAGTATAGCCACGTCAATAGGAAAAAAAAAATACAAATGCTCTTGGGTGTTGGGGGGGGGGGGGGGGGGGGGGGGGCTTAGGTGCGAGGGTCAGCTTGACACACCTAGTCGATCCAGGCCGTCCATTTTAATGGTCCCCATCTCCTCCGATCCCCGATCCGGGCGGCTGCCTCAAAATCAGTAGCAGTTGTTCCCGTGTTGACCATCTGACTAGGTCATAGAGTTGCAACAAACCGTTGGATCAAAACTTCTAGAACTGAACGGACGGTTCTGATTGCATTAATTATAGTATGGCAAAACCACCATCGTCAACTGTCCGATCTGAAGCTCCGTGTATCAACTGATAGTCTATAGGGTCACGATCGCGTGATGGCATGCACCCGAAAAATCGTATCACACTCAGTCCAACCTCGGCTCCATCGGACGGATTTGATTCCGGCCACGTCACCAACGAGTGATCCGAGGAGGCGATGTCAAACAAGGTGCGCCCGCCGCCCGGGTTTGACTCATTTTGCAAGTCGACCGAACGGTGCTGCGATGTCATCAAGATTCGACTCTATCCGGAATGAGCAATGCTATTCAACCCGAAGCGTTTGTCCCGAATGACGTGGCATTCAATCACAGTGTACCTTTATCTGCCGGTAGAAAAAAAATATATGGTACACCAGTAATGCCAGATCACTGGTACCATAAATAAATCAAAGGTTGCAGCCACCACGTTAGGTGCATCACACACAGCCCCAATTGCACGATCGTTTTGGATTTAAAGGACTATTATGGGGAGAGAGATTGACATCAACGGTTGTGAATGATTCGTGATACCACCTCAGCAAAAATCACGGTTATATCAAAAAATCTCTCCTACCGATAAGGACTGAGTGCGGTTCACTGATCCAAGGACGGATGTGATCCTGACACATCATTGTGGTTGACCATTCGGTGCTTTGGGAGAAATAGTATTTTTCATCCGGAATACAGACTATTCCACTCCTGTTTGCCGACCCTCCATAAATATTGTTTATCCCGAATGGTCAGCTGAAATGACTTGTCCGGAATACAACCGACCATTACACCCGATCTTATCGTTGAATCGCACTTAGCCCGATCAGTAGGCAAAAGGACCCTACGATTGGATGCCACATCATTTGGGCCGAGCATTCGAGACAAACACATCAGGTTGGATAAAAATCACCAAGGTTTTTGTTTATTGGACTGGCCATGTGATCAGAGGACAGGGTGATAGCGCAAGAGCTCAAAGAGATCAGAAGATCGAAATAGGAGACGTAGCAATAAATATTTATTAATTTCATAATCCCATAAACATTAAATCGACAACATGAATTCACAAACGCAAACAAAGATCCCATTCACAAGATCCTTTACGAATCTAAAAGCGCAACAGAAGCTAATGAGATATCGGCCGTACACGTGGCTGACTTCATAGAATCAACAGAGCTCATGAGGAGTATCAGCACAAGGACGCAATGCCGAAAGACCGTCGGAAGCTCTGACGTCACCGCCATTGCGTGGCCGCCGCGCCGGAATATTCTGCCCTCCATTCCTCTTTATATTTCATCCCTATCCTTCAGATCAAATTACAGAAGTACCACCCACGTTGCCGTACGGGATACGGTCAAACTTCGCCCGGTCAACCGGCTGACTCGATTAACGCGTACCGGTGGCATTTTTGTAAAATGTGTCGATATCGTAGGCGTGCCAGTGAAACACGTAACACGCGGCCGTCACCAGCCGAGAAATGCGGCCCGGCTGTTACCACCGCCACTCCGTATAAAGCCGCAGACTCTCCTCCTCGTTCCATCCATCCTATCCATACCGCCCGATACATTTCGTGGCGTTTCGGCCGAGTCGAGATGTCCCTCACCGACAAGTACGCCTCCGATATCCTCCCCTTCAAGAAGCTCCGCCACCTCCCGCCGCCGCCCTCGAAGCCCTTCGACGAGGCCCTGATCGCCCGCCTCAGATCCCTCCTCCCGATCCCTGACCCCCCGACCTCCACCCCCCTCGCCTGGCTCACCCGCGCCGTCGACCTCCTCGCCCACACCCTCTCCGACGCCGCCGCCCTCGCCTCCGACCCCTCCCTCCCAGCCTCCGACCGCCCCGCCCTCGCCTCCCACCTCGACGCCGGCGTCGCCCTCCTCGATGCCTGCAACGCCATCTCCGCCCACGTCGACCGGCACCTCCGCACCCGCCTCCTCCTCCGCTTCGCTCTCCACCTCCTCTCCTCCCCCCAATCGCTGGAGAACGTCCGTCGCGCCCGGGAATCGATCAGGGAGTGGGAAGAGACTGCCTGCCTCCCCGTCCGAGGCTCCGTCGCCGATCTAATCAGAAGTCTCCGGCCTAACGATCCGCCGCGGGGGAAGATCTCCGCGGTCCGCAGGGTGATCTACGCCGTGGAGGCCGTGTCGGGCCTGGTGACCGGTGCCGTCCTGGCGGTGCTCGGCGGCGGGGAGAATGGGGATCTGGACGGGATCCGCGCGTCCGGCGAGTTCCCATGGTCGGAGGCCTTGAACGAGGTCGTGGCTGCGGTCTCCGGAAAGCTCCCAGGGTCCGCCGGGGAGGTGGAGGTCGTGGAGGGGCGCGTGAGACTATTGGCGGCCGTGATCGACGGCGAGGACGACGGAAAGAAGGCCGAGAGGTTAGGTAGCGCCGTGGAAGCGACGGAGAAAGCGACGGAGGAGTTGACGGATGGATTGGAACGTCTGTCTGACGCCGTCAGTAGTTTGTTCCGTTTGGCTATGAGTACGAGGAACACGGCGCTGCGGAGTTTCCAGATCGGTCCGCAGAAATGTAAATAGTACGGTGCTCCATATGGATTATGGAACAAACCATGGGCAGGAAAATTTTCAGCACATCCTGCGTACCATACAACCGCGGGGCCCATTGTGATTAAGAGTGCTGAAAATTTTCCCTGTTGTATATTTGTAGAATTAACTTGGAGTGAGAATGTTATTATAGTATCTTTTTCTTTAAGGCTAGTCGGCATTTGAACTAATAGCATCTGGAGTACTAGTGTACGTCCGTGCCTGTCGGAATTGTAGTGGACCATCTTCGGCGGTGACACATCTGGCGGCATTGCAGCTGGTCGTTTTCCGCGCAACATAACTGAACGTCTTCGGTAACAAAACACTTAACGCCTTTGGCAACAAAATACTTTCGATGACAACACTGATATTCATATGGACACTCATTTCCTCCCCCGTGCGAAGTGGGCGCCATCGGCACGACCAACTCCCCCTCCCCCTATAATTGATCAATCGCAACTGTCTCTGTTCGAACAGATTCCTTAAGATCGACCCAATGGTTTGGGACGGTCGAAATTTCAGCATGTGGATTTATAGCCGTTGATGCGAACAACGATCACAGGGTGAACGGCCAGGTATAGTGTAATTTAAATGGGCCGTGATTTTAGAAGTTTGGTACAGTTTAAATGGGTCGGGATTTGAAACCAATGAGAGATTGTGTTAATTTTTGAACGAATGGTTAGATCTATTCGGTTCATTTCTGCCCAATCAGCTTGTCCTAGTTAGCTTTTTTGTTCCGTTTTGTCTATTCAGTACAAAACCGATGTCCCTTGTTATATAGATTTATGGAACAAAAAAAAAAGAGAATTTATTCATAACCCAAAATACACATACTCGTTTCCTCCAAAAAGTCGATTGTCATCTCAAGCCTCCCATCTTAATCATCTGTTTCCTTCCTCCACTTCCAAATCGCAAGAGCAGCCACACCACCACTTCCCCATCACCGTTGGAGTCACCACCAGAGCTCGTCAAGTCGGTCATCGAATCCACCTCCTCCCTCCTCCATCTTTCTCATCGCCATCGAAGCCCTAACCCACCCTAGAGCCACCGGGAACGGAGCTCTAGGGTGGGTTAGGGCTTTTGTAGCGATGGAAAAGATAAAAAGAGGAGGTGGCTTTGACGGCGGGCTCGACGAGCTCCAACGGTGGTTTCGGAAGTGATGGGGAAGGAGGAGGAGAAGTGGTGGCAGTGGGAAAGATGGTGGAGGGAGGAGGTGGCTTCGACGGCTAACCCAGCAAGCTCTAGCAGCGGCTCTGGTAGTGATGGGGAAGGAAGAGCAGAAGTGGTGGGGTGGTGGCTCCGACGGTTTGGAAGGGGAGGAAGGAATCAGGTGGGGGGTTACGAGATGGGAATCAAATTTTTTGGAGGAAACGGGGTATCTGAAGTACTTTTGGGGTAGGAATAAAATTTCCCAAAAAAAAAAGGGATAATTAGGTGTAGGTCCAATAGAATAGTTTGTACTTATATTAAGTCCAGCAAAAAATTTTGGTTTACATCTAGTCCACATAATAGATTTACTTTAGTAGGTGATCATGTACAATTGTTTTAAGGGTAAATTACACTTTGCCCCCTGAAGTTTGGTTCAAAAACACTTAACCCACCTATAGTTAAAAATTCGCATTTTGCCCCCTTCAATTCAATTCTGATCAGATCAAAATTATAAATGAGGAAATTAAGTAGTTAAATTGTGCTAACATTTCAAACTTTGGGGAGCGATTTGGAACAAAATAAATTATAGGAGGGGTTAAGTATTTTTGAGCTAAACTTCATGGGGGGGCAAAGTGTAATTTACCCTTATTTTAATGCATAAGAGATATTCTTCCAAGCGCTTTTGATGTTTTTTTAAATATGAAATATGTCGTTGAGATCCTCTCCCACGTGAACTGAGTGCAGCGCTATAGAAGTATGTTATAGTGATTTCACTGTAGCAACTACAGTAATTTCGAACTGCTATAGTATTTTGAACTACTACAGTATTTTGAGCTGCTATAATGATTTCAAAGTGCTACAGTATTTTTGGACTGCTACAGTGATTTCGGACTGCTAATGTGATTTGGGTTAGGGTTCACAGTTAGCAGTATAGAGTTAGGGTTATTGTTCACTATTTAGGATATAAATTAGGGTTGTGGTTCACTATTTAGGATATAGAATTAGGGTTATGGTTCACTATTAGGGCTATAAAAGTAGGGTTACGACTAGGTTTAGGGTTAGAGTTCACTATTTAGGGTATAGAAGTAGGTTTAGACTTCTTTATTTAGGTTATAGAATTAGGTTTAGGGTTAGAGAAAAGGGTTCACAACACGATAAAAACATTTTGGAATTCTAAAACATTTTTGTCGTGTTGTGAAACTGGTTTAACTAGATGGTTAATGGAAGGGCATATGTGTCATTTTAATAACCGTTAGACCTATTGCAATTAAACTTTGAACTGTGGATCTCTCTTAATAGAAAAGTTTTATCGGGACCTACAATTAATAGAATGTTATTAAATTGACCTAATGCAAACTCCCTCAAGAAAAATTATAGCATGTGGAAATATCTTAGTTGTGCAAAGATACGTGCCATCGAGGATAAATCAATCATGTGATAAGCATGTGCGGGGATTGGGTTTCGTTATTCTTGTTGTTCATTACGGCGATCAAGCGAGTGCATATCTTCCCTTAAATGGTATGAATGTACGTGCAGTTGGGAATAAATACTGAGCCTGGTTATCAGAGCATGTTGTTACTAGTAACTCTAAGGGTAATTCATGGGATCGTGGAGCGTAACCTGCCATAACCGAAAAGGAGATATCGACTATACCGGTACACTCTAATATGCAAGGTATACAACCTCAAGCAAGAAAATTCTTAGTACAACTCCTTGAGCTTACAAATGGTTATGTTGTCTGGCTTGAGCATTGGAGGGACCTTGGCTCGAAGAGAGGTTATGCCTTTTTGCATGAAACATTGGAGAAGATCGGACGAGAAATAACCTTGACTATTTGGAGATTGTATGTAGAAATTGTTGGAAATTATTCGTTATAAACTAGCGTGCTCGGGCGAGAATAGTACTAGGATTGGTGATCCCCCTGGGAAGTCCTCGTGCGGGCACGAGCAAAGCAGACAATATCTTGTGTGTTTGGGGGTAGATGTTACAATATCCTATGGTAAAGGCCTACAACGGAAGCGAATTACCTATCGAAAGACCATAGGTGATGTGCATTCTATTATTAAAATTTTATAGAAACTAATCTATATGTGTGTACACGTGAATCGAACACCCTAATGACAATCTAGCGATGCGAATATCTAGCATGCATGTAACTCAAATCTACACTAGATCTACGTGTTAGAGTTTGCATACCTTTGTGAGGATCTTTTAGCCACGGAGGATTGTCTTCGTTGTTGATGGAGACGGAAGAAAGCCCACGAGGAAGACGATGATATGCGAGAGGATAAAGCCTTTTTTGTTCATCAAATCTCACACAATGCACGATACATCGTTGATGGATCTCTGAGTGCCTCCAATCAACGACCCATCTCCGCCTTTGAATCACCATACGAGAAAGCTTAAGCACTGTCCAAATGCCACACGCACATGTGAGAGGAAAGAGATAAGAAGAGAAGAAGAAAAGAAGAAAAGAAGAAAATTATGGATAGGGTTCCACTAGTAGCCGGATACCCTTCTCCCTTTGTCCATATACTAGTAAATGCTCATGCCTTCGACGCGAACACCCCCCCCCCCCAAAACAAAAAAAAAAAAACAAAAAAAAAAAAAACCACCACCACCCCTCCCGCCGAAGAGAGAGAGAGAGAGACAAAGAGAGAGAGAGAGAGAGAGCATTGTTGGAAGAGAGAGAAATATATCATTGGAAGAGAGAAACACACACACACACACACACACACAGAGGGAGCACGATTGGAAGAGAGAGAGACGAGGGGAGAGGAAGAGATCATTGGAAGAGAGAGAGCGGTTGGAAGAGAGAGGTTGGAGAGAGAGAGACGGAAAGAGAGAGAGAAACGAATCTGGTAGGGTGTGGGTGTGATCGGAAGGAAGACGAAGAAGCCGTGGGAATTGGCGATCAGAAAAGAGGGGGTTGGGGTGGCGATCGGTAGAAAACGTGGAATCTGTTATGAGTTAGTTACGAGAATGGGGAATTTTTTTGGGTCCGTTCGATAAAATCGGATGGATAAGTTTTCTATGGTAAGAAATCGTGGGATAGTTATGAGGATATAGGGATATGTGTTTAATCCGTTATGGCCAGCCCCCCTTATTCTCTCTCTCCCCCTACGTATAGTAATGGGCTAGCCCCTCTTTACCTTATGTGGCTAAACCCCTATGGTCAACACACTTAAAATCCCCCCTTTTAATCTTGCTTGCCACTTCTACAAAGTAGGGCGGTGGCCATTCATGTCTCCTACAAGTTAGGGATCGGCCATATTAGGCTATAGGAGATATTTTGGTTTCACAAAATACCCCCATAACACTAATTGGCCACTTCCCTTATATGGGGACTCACATGGTGTATCATTGTGGGCTGTGACTAGTGTTTTCACTATTTATCTAGGTACCCTTAGTAAATACATATGGTACCCCTAGTAAAGTAAGTAGTCAACTCGCAACATGCCCTGGTGCATCGTACCCATGTCGCAGATCCCTCAGAAGGTAAGGGGATAAATACGTGTGTCTCTGCACTACTCTAGGGTTACCCCCTAACACACACAAGAACCTACACAACTATCGTGTCCTATTACGATGCACACACATAGTGTAGGTATATTAGGGTTGGACTTCTTACTTTTTTAAAATGTGTTATGTGAAACCAAAAGACGGTTCAAGGACCATACATAATATGGATAACGTGGAACCCTCAGAGTCTGGGGTTCATGGCTTCTAACTTGGACTCGATTAACACACTACCTGAGTGTACCATCAATCCCCTGAGTCTTAGTTAACTTGCGTAGCCACCCAGAGTGCGACACATATTGCACTCTAATTCACCTAGATGTTATATGTTCTCACGTATACCTCTGCTCTCCGCTTAGTAGTGATAAACTTGTTGTCATTCCACTTATTGCAATGACTCGACTCGAGTGGTGAAGAACACTATCAGACTTGAGTAGTCATATAACTCGGTTTCTTCCAGGTTGATTGTATATATTGTATATCCAATTACCCTACCGAGTAACTGGATCTGGTCAACAATCCAACTGATGACCACGAGGTCTGGGTTTAATACGATATAAATCAGACAAAGGAACACACCTCTCATTAGGGGTGTGAATGACCTATAGGAGTGACATGCTGATGCAATTAATGCCAGCCGGGTAATCCAGCATACCGTGGTTTTGTATCACGTAATTGAATCCTCACACATTAGTATGCCAAACCACCACACAACTAGTTAGCCCCCTGAAGTTTGGTTCAAAAACACTTAACCCACCTATAGTTAAAAATTCGCATTTTGCCCCCTTCAATTCAATTCTGATCAGATCAAAATTATAAATGAGGAAATTAAGTAGTTAAATTGTGCTAACATTTCAAACTTTGGGGAGCGATTTGGAACAAAATAAATTACAAGAGGGGTTAAGTATTTTTGAGCTAAACTTCCTGGGGGGGCAAAGTGTAATTTACCCTTATTTTAATGCATAAGAGATATTCTTCCAAGCGCTTTTGATGTTTTTTTAAATATGAAATATGTCGTTGAGATCCTCTCCCACGTGAACTGAGTGCAGCGCTATAGAAGTATGTTATAGTGATTTCACTGTAGCAACTACAGTAATTTCGAACTGCTATAGTATTTTGAACTACTACAGTATTTTGAACTGCTATAATGATTTCAAAGTGCTACAGTATTTTTGGACTGCTACAGTGATTTCGGACTGCTAATGTGATTTGGGTTAGGGTTCACAGTTAGCAGTATAGAGTTAGGGTTATTGTTCACTATTTAGGATATAAATTAAGGTTGTGGTTCACTATTTAGGATATAGAATTAGGGTTATGGTTCACTATTAGGGCTATAAAAGTAGGGTTACGACTAGGTTTAGGGCTAGAGTTCACTATTTAGGGTATAGAAGTAGGTTTAGACTTCTTTATTTAGGTTATAGAATTAGGTTTAGGGTTAGAGAAAAGGGTTCACAACACGATAAAAACATTTTGGAATTCTAAAACATTTATGTCTTGTTGTGAAACTAGTTTAACTAGATGGTTAATGGAAGGGCATATGTGTCATTTTAATAACCGTTAGACCTATTGCAATTAAACTTTGAACTGTGGATCTCTTTTAATAGAAAAGTTTTATCGGGACCTACAATTAATAGAATGTTATTAAATTGACCTAATGCAAACTCCCTCAAGAAAAATTATAGCATGTGGAAATATCTTAGTTGTGCAAAGATACGTGCCATCGAGGATAAATCAATCATGTGATAAGCATGTGCGGGGATTGGGTTTCGTTATTCTTGTTGTTCATTACGGCGATCAAGTGAGTGCATATCTTCCCTTAAATGGTATGAATGTACATGCAGTTGGGAATAAATACTGAGCCTGGTTATCAGAGCATGTTGTTACTAGTAACTCTAAGGGTAATTCATGGGATCGTGGAGCGTAACCTGCCATAACCGAAAAGGAGATATCGACTATACAAAGGTACACTCTAATATGCAAGGTATACAACCTCAAGCAAGAAAATTCTTAGTACAACTCCTTGAGCTTACAAATGGTTATGTTGTCTGGCTTGAACATTGGAGGGACCTTGGCTCGAAGAGAGGTTATGCCTTTTTGCATGAAACATTGGAGAAGATCGGACGAGAAATAACCTTGACTATTTGGAGATTGTATGTAGAAATTGTTGGAAATTATTCGTTATAAACTAGCGTGCTCGGGCGAGAGTAGTACTAGGATTGGTGATCCCCCTGGGAAGTCCTCGTGCGGGCACGAGCAAAGCAGACAATATCTTGTGTGTTTGGGGGTAGATGTTACAATATCCTATGGTAAAGGCCTACAACGGAAGCGAATTACCTATCGAAAGACCATAGGTGATGTGCATTCTATTATTAAATTTTTATAGAAACTAATCTATATGTGTGTACACGTGAATCGAACACCCTAATGACAATCTAGCGATGCGAATATCTAGCATGCATGTAACTCAAATCTACACTAGATCTACGTGTTAGAGTTTGCATACCTTTGTGAGGATCTTTTAGCCACGGAGGATTGTCTTCGTTGTTGATGGAGACGAAAGAAAGCCCACGAGGAAGACGATATGCGAGAGGATAAAGCCTTTTTTGTTCATCAAATCTCACACAATGCACGACACATCGTTGATGGATCTCTGAGTGCCTCCAATCAACGACCCTTCTCCGCCTTTGAATCACCATACGAGAAAGCTTAAGCACTGTCCAAATGCCACACGCACATGTGAGAGTAAAGAGATAAGAAGAGAAGAAGAAAAGAAGAAAATTATGGATAGGGTTCCACTAGTAGCCGGATACCCTTCTCCCTTTGTCCATATACTAGTGAATGCTCATGCCTTCGACGCGAACACCCCCCCCCCCCAAAAAAAAAAAAACAAAAAACAAAAAAAACCACCACCACCCCTCCCGCCGAAGAGAGAGGGAGAGACAAAGAGAGAGAGAGAGAGCATTGTTGGAAGAGAGAAATATATCATTGGAAGAGAGAAACACACACACACATACACACACACACAGAGGGAGCACGATTAGAAGAGAGAGAGACGAGGAGAGAGAAAGAGATCATTGGAAGAGAGAGAGAGCGGTTGGAAGAGAGAGGTTGGAGAGAGAGAGACAGAAAGAGAGAGAGAAACGAATCTGGTGGGGTGTGGGTGTGATCGGAAGGAAGACGAAGAAGCCGTGGGAATTGGCGATCAGAAAAGAGGGGGTTGGGGTGGCGATCGGTAGAAAACGTGGAATCTGTTATGAGTTAGTTACGAGAATGGGGAATTTTTTTGGGTCCGTTCGATAAAATCGGATGGATAAGTTTTCTATGGTAAGAAATCGTGGGATAGTTATGAGGATATAGGGATATGTGTTTAATCCGTTATGGCCGGCCCCCCTTATTCTCTCTCTCTCCCTACGTATAGTAATGGACTAGCCCCTCTTTACCTTATGTGGCTAAACCCCTATGGTCAACACACTTAAAATCCCCCCTTTTAATCTTGCTTGCCACTCCTACAAAGTAGGGCGGTGGCCATTCATGTCTCCTACAAGTTATGGATCGGCCATATTAGGCTATAGGAGATATTTTGGTTTCACAAAATACCCCCATAACACTAATTGGCCACTTCCCTTATATGGGGACTCACATGGTGTATCATTGTGGGCTGTGACTAGTGTTTTCACTATTTGTCGAGGTACCCTTAGTAAATACATATGGTACCCCTAGTAAAGTAAGTAGTCAACTCGCAACATGCCCTGGTGCATCGTACCCATGTCGCAGATCCCTCAGAAGGTAAGAGGATAAATACGTGTGTCTCTGAACTACTCTAGGGTTACCCCCTAACACACACAAGAACCTACGCAACTATCGTGTCCTATTACGATGCACACACATAGTGTAGGTATATTAGGGTTGGACTTCTTACTTTTTTAAAATGTGTTATGTGAAACCAAAAGACTGTTCAAGGACCATACATAATATGGATAACGTGGAACCTTCAGGGTCTAGGGTTCATGGCTTCTAACTTGGACTCGATCAACACACTACCCGAGTGTACCATCAATCCCCTGAGTCTTAGTTAACTTGCGTAGCCACCCAGAGTGCGACACATATTGCACTCTAATTCACCTAGATGTTCTATGTTCTCACGTATACCTCTGCTCTCCGCTTAGTAGTGATAAACTTGTTGTCATTCCACTTATTGCAATGACTCGACTCGAGTTGTGAAGAACACTATCAGACTTGAGTAGTCATATAACTCGGTTTCTTCTAGGTTGATTGTATATATCGTATATCCAATTATCCTACCGAGTAACTGGATTTGGTCAACAGTCCAACTGATGACCACAAGGTTTGGGTTTAATACGATATAAATCAGACAAAGGAATACACCTCTCATTAGGGGTGTGAATGACCTAGAGGAGTGACATGCTGATGCAATTAATGTCAGCCGGGTAATCCAGCACACCGTGGTTTTGTATCACGTAACTGAATCCTCACACATTGGTATGCCAAACCACCATACAACTAGTTAGCCCATTAATCGTGGTTTCGTAAGGTTTATGACCGTTAACCCTAAAAAAAACATGACTTAGTATATTTATACCTGCTCACTGACCTCTGCACTGTGTTGGTTTCGTTCAGCCACAGATATTGTGCCTGGTGTGGCTATGACAAAGATACCCATGTGTGTCATCCCAACAACATATCATGATAAGACGACCAACCTAATAATAACTACAAACTAATTTAGGCTACATACGACCAATCTATTTAGTCTTCAACTCATGTAGACTATCATGTATCAAAGACTCTATGTTCTATTATAAGAACACATAATAATATTACGTACCAATATGCATCTCATATGCAATTTTATTTATTAATCAAAATAAAGTTTTGCAAGTTTAGAACACACTAACTTCAACAGGGATTGGTCTGACCACAGACGTAGTAGCAACGCACTCTACTTTCCTTCTTGTGGTCATTGGGATGGTTTATGTTATGGTTGCTATTGTAAGGCTTTTTGGTATAGGCCTTGTTATGCTTAGAGTGGAAAAGTTTCTTTTGGAACTAACGATTGGGTTTCTTGAATGACTTGTTGGGTTAACTTTCTATCTTGTTCACCCTAGATTTGGTTTCAGATAATCTCTTTTCCTTTAGTCTGTCTTGCTCTTCAATTCTAATAGAGTTTAGAACTTGAGTTAGCATTAGGTCACCTTGGGTATGACTTAGATACTTAGAAAACTCAGACATAAAGCATATAATTTGTCTATACAACAACTTATTTGGATGGTTTCACCAAGGGTGGAACCATTAGTTTTTAGGAGTTTGACTAGATTCTCAAACTGATGAATCTGATCGTTTATGGGTTTTGAGTCAACCATCTTGAATTTGTTGAAGTTTGACGCTTTGGAGCATTGTACTCCAACATCATCTAGGTTATACTTACGCTCAAGGGTATCCCATAGGTCATTAGTATTTTAGATGGTATAATAGATGTCATAGAGTCTATCAGATAAGGCCCCTAGTATCCTATGAAGGCCATGGTAGTTGATTTCTTTTGGGGTCCTAGTGGGAATTCTAGAAGTTGGTTTGGGATCATATTAGGAAGTGGAGGCTCGGGTACGACGAGCTTGGTTTGACCCACTAGTAACTCCTGGCACAGTTTCACCTAGGACAGGCAATAACTCAAGTGTGGCTAACCAGAACCGCATCTGGTTTTGTCACCTCTTAAAGGTAGACCCATTAAACTTCTTGGGTTTGGTACTAAAGGTTTCATGGTTTGGTGAGGCCATTTCAGACAATATTAAGGTGTAGAAAAATAAGTTTTATCGATTTTAAAGCACACTTGACTATATTCGACTTTTAGAAGTCCAAATAAAAATTTTAAATCCTAATGGTCAAATAGGCTCCATGTAGGAGGTGGAGCACTAGGCTCGCTCAAATACCATGCTATTTTGGATAATTTAATGCCAGTTTGTCAAGCATGTCTAGAAACCGTAGACAATGAAATGTTTAGGAGATAACTTTTAGTCTTTACTAAAAACATGTGCTTTTAATTAGATTTATAACAAAAAATGATTTTTGTAATTAGTAGCTACCACACAACAACTAATAGATGATCGAGCAAAATTTTTAATCTATGATAACAAATCTAATAATGCTAACAAGCAAGTTGTGAGCATAATAGAAAATGATGATTAACCATTTTCACTAATTTGAAGTTTATGAATAATTAAATAATAGAAATAAGATTATAAGAAATTATTCGTTCTAAACTAAAAATTTTAGGACTTAATTAAAAATTTTAATTATAAAAGGTTTCTTGTTTAGTAAATAGTATTTTATAGTCAAAGACAAGTCACAAAATTTCTTATAGAAATGGTTTGCCAAGGCATAGTGGGTTATATGGAACCGTCATGCACCTTGCCGAACTTTTCTAGAAGAGAGAAAAATCCTATCTAGATTATCTTTAATTATTTATGGTTTAGAATTAGATGCAAATCGATATAATCGTATCTAACAATGGAAAATGAATAGAGTTTAGAAACTCTAGCCTGATGGTCGAATGCACTAGGTGCTGTCTCAAGAATCTTATTGCTCACTTTCATACAGGTCTCATGGCAATGGATCTAGGAGATATGACGACCCCAGTCAGGTGACCTTCTCGTCAGCACAGCATCAAGAAGGCTTTGCAAATCTCAAATAACTTTCAGGAACCCAACAAGACTCAAACTGACATTGAGGGAGATAGAGAAAAGAAGAACCTCTCGCAGTAGAGAGGAAACTTAGCTGAAAGCCTTTCAGATCGTAGAGGAAGAAGAGAGACAGCTTCACAGATTGGTGGAAAGAATACTTCTTTTTCATAACTTTCTCTATTATTATACAGGGCTTTATATAGGCCTCTGTAAAGTGACCAAAGACTGGAGAAGAGGAGTAACGTATGGGTATAAATGAGGCCCATTAATCTTGATCTCTGCTACATGTAACGGCTAGCATGCAATAACGGCTCACATGCAAAACGTTCAGAAACGACTAGTAAAATAAATGGAAAAAATTAAAAACATCCCAACCTGGCACACATCGTTGCATCCTAGAAGCGTCAGCTGGCACCCCAATACCACCCGTAAGCATGAGTGGGACTCGTAGCCCTGGTTGGCCATCATTCTAATCCCTGCCCAAAATCGACACCCGAACACCGCCATGTGCATGAACCATCTTTGATTGGTTATTTCATACGATGGGGGATTTTGAGGATTAGTGATGTGCGCGCGCACGCACGAGAGAGAGAGAGAGAGAGAGAGAGAGAGAGAGAGAGAGAGAGAGAGAGACTCCAACGAGGATCGCGGAGGATGCAGGGTTATGATGTCTTGATCTTCTTATTCGATGGCAACCTGTAAGACAGAAGGTAGACATAGGGCTCTCAGAACTCCATGCAACTTGTATCCCTATTTGAAGCTAGTGAGTGGCATAGGGACTCCATGCAACCTGATGATTTCCTAAAGAATATTTCTATTATATGATATGCATAAGATGTCTTTTGTATGGAATAAAATGTGCCATTTTATTAGAACCTATCAACAACTACGAACACCGAATCAATGAGGCGAATAATCTTTGGTAATCCGAAAATGAAATACATCGATACTTCTTCTCAAGCCATGTTTGGAGTTGGCAGATGAGTATATAGGCCAATATTTTGTCGCTTTCTTTTGAATATTTGGCATTTGTGATAGTGCTGGACAAATTTCAGTGTCTCCTTCCTGAGATATGGCCAATAATAATGCTTTCCAACTAGATCGATGGCCTTAGTCTGAACAGCATAACCTACATGTCAAACTTTCATCGTGCAATTCAGGGATCATGATATCTTCGAAAGTTTAGTGAGGGGTATCACTTGGAATGCTCCTATTATGAGTTTGTTGAATGAGATTATCTCACAAGGAGCATTCATGGTTCTAGAGTCGGGTCCTGAGAAAAAGAAATCCAGTATGGATCACATATGACGTTGTGGGATTAGTTTCCATCTTTTGGCATGAATCCCAAATTGGTACAAAGTAAGGATATGGGGTACATTTTTTTCAATGCATCAAACAAGATGACAATATAAGCTAGTTACTAATAAGGTCGTTTGTCGACTCATGACATTGACTACTCTATTCAAGCTTTATACTTCAGATAAAAAGTTTATGCTTGCAGAAAGTTGAACCACTTGGCCTGCCTCTGATTTAGATTAAGCTGAGACTTCAAATACCATAAGGCCTCGTAATCAGAATTGAGAACAAATTCTCGTTGAATTAGATAGTGTGTCCAACGTTTTAACGCTTGAAGTATTGCTTAGAATTCGTTGTCATATCCTGAGTGGTTCATCTTTGCAATGTTTAATTTATCACCGAAGAAGACAATTGTGCATCCCTCTTGACTAATGACAGCTCCTATGCCCACATGGGAAGCATCAGAATCTATCTCAAAAACTTTGTTGAAGTCTGGTAATGTTAGGATTGTAGCCATCATCGCTCCTATAGTGCGGAGGAGAGTGATGGGGAGACAACCAATAGTGGGGAATGGTAGCGGCCGATGAGCGCCATGTGGCACTAACTATGTCGCAACTGTCGTGGTTAAGTGTGATTCAGATGGGACCCCATGGCAGGCTTACACGATAGGTGAATCACACTCAACCCCACAGTAACGATGCTGTTAGTGACACATGGCGCGCATCGGCCAACTACAACCCCAATTGTTGGACCCATAGAAGATTCGAACTCCAACAAAATGGGTGAACATCGGTTTGGCCCCATAAGTCACCAATGATAGTCAAGCTATCACGGATTCACTGGTGACTTGTTGGGCAGACCAATGAGAGCCAAGGTAACGTCGACCCATGGGTGAACAAAATCGCACTCGGGGTCCATCCTCCATGAACTACCATGTGGGCCCGTATTAAGACTTTACACAGATTTTTTATAGGGTAATCACACTGACACCCCCTTGATTATTTGATAAATACACTGTCACCTCCTTTATTTTGCTAAACTAGCACTGAGCATCCTTGCCAATAATGTCGGCTAAACATGGTTAGCATAGGGAGTCTAATTCTGAATTTACCCCCCACCTTTTAACGACGATGGTGACGGCTTAGTGACGATGGTGACGACGGGCAGAGAGGCGATAGTGCACCCTGCATATGGGTATGCCGTCGCCTCTGTTGGTGAAATGTTTTAAAAAAACAGTCAATGAGCTGTCACTGCTTTGCAGTACAGCTGTTGTCCATAGAGCAGACCACCTTTTGCCCATTTGACCGTTGGGTATAGAGCAGACCACCTTTTGCCCATTTGACCGTTGGGTATATAGCAGACCACCTTTTGCCCATTTGACCGTTGGTAACCATCAAAGCCTTTGATGAGTATACGTTGGTTTTTCATCCAACGGTCACATGGGCTCAAACGGTAACCCATGCACCAAATGCCCAATGGTTTGATGGCCACTTATGGCTGCCCAATGGTTTGATGGCTACTTATGGCTGCCCAACGGTAAAACTTTGGGAAAAGCCTATAAAAGGCACTTGAGACCAATGCTTTGATATAGAAAAATTATCATATTCCACTCTCAAAATTCTGTGCTATCTATTTCTCATATTTTGGTCAAGAAGAAGTGTTGTGGTTCCGCTTCTTCATTTTCGAAAGTATTTCTTCTATTGGTTTTCTTTAGTGTCGCTGGGTTCCTATAAGTCGATCGAGGTTCGCAAAGCCTTCTTGGAGCCGTGCCGACGAGAAGGAGGTCGCTTGACCGGAGTCGTCGTATCTCCGAGAACCATTGCCACGAGACCCGCACGAGGGGGGGCAATAAGTTTCTTAGGACAACGCCTAGCATGCTTCGACCATCAGACCATAATTTCTAACTTCATTTCTTTGCTATTATTTAATCCATAAAAACAATTTGTATCTAATACAAAACCTAAATAGTGATAAATAATATTTAGAATTATATATATATATATATATATATATATACATATATATATATATATATATATATATATATATATATATCACTTTTAGAAAAGTTCGATAAGGTGAATGACGGTTCCATAGAACCCGCTCTGCTTTGGCAAACCATTTCTAAAAGAACTATTATGATTTTTGTATTTGCATGAAAAAATACTCTTTGCTAAATAATATGAGCATATTAAGAATTTGATTTAATCCTGATCTTACCAGTTTAGGACGATTATTTTCCAACAATCTAAGAAATTTATTGCTATAATTTAATCGTTCATAAGTATCCATATTAGTGAAAAGGATTAATCATTATTTTCTTTGTAACGTGCTCACTAATCATCTGTTAGCCTACGTGATCATCTATTAGACGTTATTCCGTGCTATCTATTAGTTGCTACTAGTTACTAGTTGCAAAATTATTTTTTACAAGGTTAATTAGAAGTTAGAAAAGACTATAAGTTGTCATTGGAATATTCCACTGCCTACGGTGTCTAGAAAGGCTTGACAAACTGGCATTAAATTGCCCAAGGTAGCTTGGTATTTGAGCGAGCCTAGTGCTCCACCTCCTACCTGGAGCCCATCTGGCTGTTAGGATTTGGAAGTTTCATTTGGACTTGTAATAACCGACATTCCAGGGTGTTTTCACTCAGAACAACCCAGTTATTAGAATATTATTTTAATATATTTGGTCGGGATGATGTTTGGTTGTGCTCGAGCGGGACCAGGTAGTGGGTCCCGAGTACGGGTCGCGAGGTTACATTGGAGGTGTAGTCACACCAACAGGTGTGCACGTGTATCAAGGCATGGCTCGAACGCTAATTTTTTTAGTAAATAAATAGATTTTATGGCATGTCTGCGGACCCGGCGAGGTTCGAACGACGACGCGTCCCGGCGTGACCCGACTCAAGGGTGAGTCATGCTCGACGCAAGTCGAGTGCGAGTCGCCTCGAACATTTTAAAAAAAAAAAAACTAATTAAAACTATAAAAAAAAAAAAACCCAAACCCATCCACTAAACCCACTACCCCACCCTAACCCACTACCCGAGCCCAACCCAACCCAACCCCCAAACCCACCAGCCCCTATTCCGCTCTCTCTCCTCTCCCATCTCTTTTCTCTCTCTCTCTCTCTCTCTCTCTCTCTCTCTCTCTCTCTCTCTCTCTCTCTCTCTCTCTCTGTTCCTCCCTCTCTCGGATCTCTCTCAACCACTCACCCGAGCTCTCCCCTCTCTTTCGGATCCTCTCTCTCGCTCTTGGATCGCAGCTCCCCCCTCTCATCCGACCCTCTCTCTCTCTCTCTTGAACCCAAACCCGACTCGATCCGATCGCCGCCCTACCCAATCCCGTCGCCCCTCTCCCATCACCTCACCTCACCGCCCATCCCCTGCTCTCCCCCTCTACCCTAAGTCGCTGTCCCCTCTACCCTAGCCGATGCCCCCACTACCCTAGCCGCCGCCCTCCCCCCTACCCTATCAGCCGACCCCCTTTCCCCCTTTTAAAACCCGGACCCGACCCCTTACCCCTCCGACCCTTCTCTTCCTCTCCAATCTCTCTCCATTTCTCTCCCTCCTTGATTTCCTCTCTCTCCTCCCTCTCGGTGGCTGCGCGCGGTGGTGGCCGGAGTGGAGGCCGCCGGCCGGAGAAGGAGCTGCCGGAGCGAGGCACTGCTGCCGGAGCCAACGACTCCCATGCACTAGGTCGGCCGTCTCCCCTCTTCCCCTGTTTTTTTTTTTTTTTTTTTTTCTTCTTCCCTGTTGTATTGTTGAGACCAGCCCAACCCCTTTCTTCGCGGTTGCTTTCGAGCCGGTCGTTGCCGCCGGCGAGGCCCGACCGCGCTAGGACAGACCCCCACCTGCGACTAATCGCAGTTGATGCCTATTCCACCCTTGGTGTTGGCCGACCCTCTGGTTTCATTATTTTTTTTTTTTTACGGTTGCAGTCGGCTCTTGACCAATGACGGGCTCGCCTGACATCCGACCACCACCCACTGCCACCTTGCCATGTCAAGGACTAGACCCCAACCCCTGGTATTGTTGCCTAAGGCAGACCCCATCTATCTATCTGATTTGGTGTTAACGACCCCCTGTCGTGCCTGATCCCGACCCTCGATCCATTCTTACGATTGCATCGCAACCTTTGACAATTGCTTGATTTCAAATCGTCGGAGCCATTGAACCCTATACTATGTTGTTTGGATCATGAATTTTTATGCCCATCGTTGGTTGATGATACCCCGCTGTTACATTATTTTTATGTGTCATGCAAGTCATGCACGACGATGGACCACCAACGGCCCACGTGCCAAACCTTGCTAATCCCGGGATCCGATTGGGTTAGGCGTCATAACTGTCGTCAATCCGAGCTCAGGCTCGTGCGACTCGTTTTAATTAGAGTAACAGCCGTAGTAGTCAAACCCTAGTAGGAGGACATCTTGGGCGAACGACGAATCGGACCTTCGACCTCGCCTAGACCTAAGCCAAGATGGTACCATTGGTTGTATCGTTTTGCGTGCCGGTAGATCGAGTCCGATGATACCTAAAATTCTCGACTCGGCCAACTCGGGCCTAAACCCGTATTACTTGATAACAAGCAATGACCTTAGGCCGGTGTGTGTGTTTGACAGTTCGGAGCTGTGTTGACCCAGACGGAGACGGAGCGGAGGTCGCATCGCAGAAGCTCGTGTTCGACAACCAGGTGACATCTACTACCTTTGCGTGGTCTTTAATAGTGGGAAATGAGAATGACTAAAGGTAGGTATCCATAACGCTGCATGCGGGTCCCGCCGGACATCGCCGCATGTGGTCGAGTGGTCCCCGCCTTGCATGCGGAGTCGCGAGTTCGGCGACGCATGCTTAAAAATATTAGTAATTAAATAATAAATCTTTTTGCTGATTGCTTGGACACCGTAAGTAGGAATTCCCTTAAGTTTTGGTAATTAATAATTAGATAATAATTATCGGGTCCTACCCTCCTGAGGGGAGTGTGGAGATCCGGGCACACGGGAATACGGGCGAGAGTAACTGTGATGCATGGGTTGTGAGTGCGGTGCGAATCCCGGGGTAAAACGTCAAAGCTATTTTATTATTATAATAATCTATTATGTGGAAAGATTGGACCTCGTGCGCGCAAGGGACGTGAACCACCCTGCACGCACAGCCGAAGACCAGTAGGCTAGGGGGTCACGGGCAAGGGTTGTGGTAAAGCCAATAGGAGTAGCCCTTTAGTAAGGATTGGCCTAGCAACTCTGTCTCGGGGTGGTTGAAGCCCCCAAAGTAACGCAAGTGGGGTGGTAGAGCTCCATCGTGAAAGATGGAAAATATCTTATAATCATTTGGGTGATGTGTGTATGGTGGATGCCCGGCGAGAGAATTGACCCTCTACATCGATATAGAAGGCCCAGTAGTAATGCCCGACCGAGAGCAGGATGAACAAATTATCCGGTGTTCACTTTAGGAGATATGATTTATATTGTAATTTATAATTAAGCACTGTAGTATGTCTAACGGACTGTATGGTAGATAACCTAGTGACAGTAGGAATTGCATGTGAACATAGATTATTGATAGGCTTAGGTTAACCTTCTGTAAACTTTGAACTGCTTATGTAATTTAATTCAATTAAATATGTCGTCTCATATTATTAAAGACTATAGGATGTCACTAGCCATTAATTTGGCTAATCTCCCAATTCCCATTGGGGGCTACTCTTTCCCACGAGTAGACTCTCCTGCAGGTCCAGAGGTTCGAGAGTAGCAGTGGGAGGCCGGAGGCAGTTTTAGGGTTTCAGTAGTATTTTATTTTGGTATGTAGTTTCGTGGTAATGTAATGGGTGGATATTGTATAAGAATCAGTTAGTTTAAGATTAGTTAATTGTTAGAAGCATTGATACAGCTGGAGGTATTTTGGGTAGGCCTCTCCTTAAGGCCACAAGCCTAAGGTAGTTCACAGTGAAAATATAAGTATCTAAATGGCCTAATTGACTAGCCCTGTAGATAGGACCCCTAGACCAGTATGCTGAGTGTCAGGGAGAGGGTGAGATTCCTAGCTCGCCGTCGGAGGCTTGAGCCTCGTGCTCCCTTAGAGGGATTCCTGTCAGCATGTGATGGCGCCGACATGCCACACATGCTGAGAGGATAACCCGGTTGAAGGTCGAGCGTGATCATCTCTCTGTCGAAAAAATTTATCTCTCAGCTCTTTTAAAATAAAAATATTTTCATAAAAATTAAGTTTTAAAATATTCCTTGTTTCTCCCTTCTTCTTCTTCAATTATGAGAGAGTCACAGCCCTGTGAGAAACCTTAATTGGTATAGATAGCTGACTAAACCCCAAACCCTTTTGTTTTTCTCATTTCACACCTCAGGGATCGGTTCCAGATTTCTGGGGCGTGACAGCTGGTATCAGAGCCTAGGGATAGGTTCCTAGGGGTTTCATTAAGATGTGAGGTTTAGGCTGTACTAGTGCTAGGATGATTCTAGAGATAGTCGGGAGATTGATTTGATAATATTTCTTAGAATAGTCAGTGGTATCTTAGTGTGCGTATCTAAGGATGAGAATCTAGGATTTATTGTACTTGGAAAATTGGATAAGTTGGAGAAATTGATTGGTGGTTAAGAAATTGTCCATACTTGAGTGTTTGATTGATAAGGACTTGAGGACTCAATATAATCATTATGCAGATTGATAAGGATTATGTTTATTTCCGGACCTTAATGTTTAGGTATAGAGCTAGTAATCGTGATGACTCAGGTAGTAATCGCCTAGAACATCTTAACCAATGATAGTGTTTGAGTCAATCGCGGAGTTTTTATTTGGAGTCTAATGTTTATTTGGATTTGCTAGATGTGGGCCTGGTGGCGAGTTGACTAAGAACTGGATATCGAATTTTGGAAGATGAATGTATGATCGAATATGTTTGGAAGGATGTACATCGGCATAGTTGTGAGATCCTTTTTTGTTAGTTATTATTTTCTGCTAACCTTTAGTATTAGAAATCTAGTCGGTATTTTAGGACTCCTTAATATTCGCTGACCCTTAGCACTAGAAACCTAGCCGGTATTTTAGGACTCCTTAATATTCGCTGACCCTTAGCACTAGAGACCTAGCCGGTATCTTAGGATTCCTTGATTCTCCATCGACTATTAGTATTAGAGGGCTAATTGGTATTTTTAGGATAGTCCATTATTTAGTTTTAGGTATAATAATTGGATTGGTCCTCTTGTTAGTTTTCTCCGGTGCATCGCCGGTTATAATAGAGCTTATCTGTTAAAATAAATCTTATGAGTAGTGATGATAACCCTTAGGGGCAGTAGTTTCAAAGAGTGTACCAGGAGATGGAAATCCCAGGTAGTGGTTTGAGTTCATGTGGTTAGTAGATTTCGGAATGTCTTGATAGAGACCCTCGCGACAGGGTACGCACTGTTCCTCGGGAACTTTGGCGGTGGATTATGACTGTCCGGTAGAGGACATTGTGAGGCCACACATTTTCTCTTTGGAGAATTTGGTGGATAAATACGCATCGACTCTTCAGAGGCTTTGGCGGTTGGTTTCGCAGTTCCTGTGGGAACTTGCGGCAGAGCGTGCATTGTTTCTTTGGAAACTTTGGCAGCTGGCAGAGCTTGCACTGTTCCCAATCGGAACTTTGGCAGCTAGTTACGCAGTTCCTGTTGGAACTTGCGGCAGAGCGTGCACTGTTTCTTCGGAAACTTTGGCAGCTGGCAGAGCTTGCACTGTTCCCAATCGGAACTTTGGCAGCTAGTTACGCAGTTCCTGTTGGAACTTGCGGCAGAGCGTGCACTGTTTCTTCGAAAACTTTGGCAGCTGGCAGAGCTTGCACTGTTCCCAATCGGAACTTTGGCAGCTAGTTACGCAGTTCCTGTTGGAACTTGCGGCAGAGCGTGCACTGTTTCTTCGGAAACTTTGGCAGCTGGCAGAGCTTGCACTGTTCCCAATCGGAACTTTGGCAGCTAGTTACGCAGTTCCTGTTGGAACTTGCGGCAGAGCGTGCACTGTTTCTTCGGAAACTTTGGCAGCTGGCAGAGCTTGCACTGTTCCCAATCGGAACTTTGGCAGCTAGTTACGCAGTTCCTGTTGGAACTTGCGGCAGAGCGTGCACTGTTTCTTCGAAAACTTTGGCAGCTGGCAGAGCTTGCACTGTTCCCAATCGGAACTTTGGCAGCTGGTTACGCAGTTCCTGTTGGAACTTGCGGCAGAGCGTGCACTGTTTCTTCGGAAACTTTGGCACCTGGCAGAGCTTGCACTGTTCTCAAAAGGAACTTTGGCAGCTAGTTACTCAGTTCTTGTTTGGACTCGCGGGGGAGAGTGCACTGGCTAGACGGCAGTGACGTTGAGATGACATTGAGATACTTGAGTACTAGAGTATTGTTAATAACCATGCTAACGGACTAGCTTATCTTTTTTGAAAATTGAGAATGCATTATCAGTTGGAGTCTTAAGAATAGTCATTATTTAGGAGATTCACTTAGCTTTGTTTTTAATTGTTTTGGTTTAGGACCGATTAACCAATCTTGTAGAAAGATACTGTCAGTATACTGTGTAATCGTGTTAGTATCCTAGTTTTCGGCTCCATTTGGTCAGTAGGTTAGTTGTTCTCGTAGTTCAGTATTTTCTACGCGAGTAGTAGGTTTCCTCATATATCTGAATTGTGCATCATAGTGTATCTTTTAGAATGTTTCAAAGTCTTGCGATAATAACATAATTGGAAGTGTTAGCGTTAGGTCTTTCATTGAGCGTTAGCGTTTTTTTCCCATCATTGTTCTCTTTTTATTCTCGTTCGTTTGTGGTTTAGTGTCTTAACTGGGATCCAACATTTTCTAGGTTAGTTAGTGTGTATGTTGGGATATCCAATTTATATCTTAGTGGTGTTTTTCTTGTAGGTTAATAGGGAAGTAGTGGTGTAGGTATTAGGGGTATTTGCTCCGGAGAGAAGTCTCATAGGACTTAAGTCTAGGCATATTAGTCCGAGTTATCTAGTTGTCTACATTTCGGTTTATTAGGTGTAAGGGTATAGGTCTATACGTTTCTGTTTTAGTATCGTTATTTGAGAATGTCTCGTAATCTTGTTTTGTGAATCGGATTACTACCTCACTTCTGAATAAGGGGGACGCTCCTTATCCAGGAGAGGGAATAATCGAGATTCACGAAATAATTTTTAGTCCATAATAGTTTGGACCACGATTGGACATTATGCCTTGTGTGAGCTCCACGAGAGCCTAATGTTCTAATCCCATCCTAATAATTATGTGGCTCGATTGTATAAAATTCGGGTAGTAGTCTAGCCAGTGGCGGAGTCTTTTTTTCTTTTTGGTATGATTGATGTATTGATTGACCTTCTCGAGGGCAGTATTAGAACGATTATGGTACCAGTTGTGGATGAGCTTTCATTACTTTGGTGGTAGGATTGGTAGAATTGTACCCTCAATTTAGTAATTAAATTTTCGGGACGAAAATTCTATTAAGGTGGGTAGGATGTAATAACCGACATTCCAGGGTGTTTTCACTCAGAACAACCCAGTTATTAGAATATTATTTTAATATATTTGGTCGGGATGATGTTTGGTTGTGCTCGAGCGGGACCAGGTAGTGGGTCCCGAGTACGGGTCGCGAGGTTACATTGGAGGTGTAGTCACACCAACAGGTGTGCACGTGTATCAAGGCATGGCTCGAACGCTAATTTTTTTAGTAAATAAATAGATTTTATGGCATGTCTGCGGACCCGGCGAGGTTCGAACGACGACGCGTCCCGGCGTGACCCGACTCAAGGGTGAGTCATGCTCGACGCAAGTCGAGTGCGAGTCGCCTCGAACATTTAAAAAAAAAAAAAACTAATTAAAACTATAAAAAAAAAAAAACCCAAACCCATCCACTAAACCCACTACCCCACCCTAACCCACTACCCGAGCCCAACCCAACCCAACCCCCAAACCCACCAGCCCCTATTCCGCTCTCTCTCCTCTCCCATCTCTTTTCTCTCTCTCTCTCTCTCTCTCTCTCTCTCTCTCTCTCTCTCTCTCTCTCTCTCTCTCTCTCTGTTCCTCCCTCTCTCGGATCTCTCTCAACCACTCACCCGAGCTCTCCCCTCTCTTTCGGATCCTCTCTCTCGCTCTTGGATCGCAGCTCCCCCCTCTCATCCGACCCTCTCTCTCTCTCTCTTGAACCCAAACCCGACTCGATCCGATCGCCGCCCTACCCAATCCCGTCGCCCCTCTCCCATCACCTCACCTCACCGCCCATCCCCTGCTCTCCCCCTCTACCCTAAGTCGATGTCCCCTCTACCCTAGCCGATGCCCCCACTACCCTAGCCGCCGCCCTCCCCCCTACCCTATCAGCCGACCCCCTTTCCCCCTTTTAAAACCCGGACCCGACCCCTTACCCCTCCGACCCTTCTCTTCCTCTCCAATCTCTCTCCATTTCTCTCCCTCCTTGATTTCCTCTCTCTCCTCCCTCTCGGTGGCTGCGCGCGGTGGTGGCCGGAGTGGAGGCCGCCGGCCGGAGAAGGAGCTGCCGGAGCGAGGCACTGCTGCCGGAGCCAACGACTCCCATGCACTAGGTCGGCCGTCTCCCCTCTTCCCCTGTTTTTTTTTTTTTTTTTTTTCTTCTTCCCTGTTGTATTGTTGAGACCAGCCCAACCCCTTTCTTCGCGGTTGCTTTCGAGCCGGTCGTTGCCGCCGGCGAGGCCCGACCGCGCTAGGACAGACCCCCACCTGCGACTAATCGCAGTTGATGCCTATTCCACCCTTGGTGTTGGCCGACCCTCTGGTTTCATTATTTTTTTTTTTTACGGTTGCAGTCGGCTCTTGACCAATGACGGGCTCGCCTGACATCCGACCACCACCCACTGCCACCTTGCCATGTCAAGGACTAGACCCCAACCCCTGGTATTGTTGCCTAAGGCAGACCCCATCTATCTATCTGATTTGGTGTTAACGACCCCCTGTCGTGCCTGATCCCGACCCTCGATCCATTCTTACGATTGCATCGCAACCTTTGACAATTGCTTGATTTCAAATCGTCGGAGCCATTGAACCCTATACTATGTTGTTTGGATCATGAATTTTTATGCCCATCGTTGGTTGATGATACCCCGCTGTTACATTATTTTTATGTGTCATGCAAGTCATGCACGACGATGGACCACCAACGGCCCACGTGCCAAACCTTGCTAATCCCGGGATCCGATTGGGTTAGGCGTCATAACTGTCGTCAATCCGAGCTCAGGCTCGTGCGACTCGTTTTAATTAGAGTAACAGCCGTAGTAGTCAAACCCTAGTAGGAGGACATCTTGGGCGAACGACGAATCGGACCTTCGACCTCGCCTAGACCTAAGCCAAGATGGTACCATTGGTTGTATCGTTTTGCGTGCCGGTAGATCGAGTCCGATGATACCTAAAATTCTCGACTCGGCCAACTCGGGCCTAAACCCGTATTACTTGATAACAAGCAATGACCTTAGGCCGGTGTGTGTGTTTGACAGTTCGGAGCTGTGTTGACCCAGACGGAGACGGAGCGGAGGTCGCATCGCAGAAGCTCGTGTTCGACAACCAGGTGACATCTACTACCTTTGCGTGGTCTTTAATAGTGGGAAATGAGAATGACTAAAGGTAGGTATCCATAACGCTGCATGCGGGTCCCGCCGGACATCGCCGCATGTGGTCGAGTGGTCCCCGCCTTGCATGCGGAGTCGCGAGTTCGGCGACGCATGCTTAAAAATATTAGTAATTAAATAATAAATCTTTTTGCTGATTGCTTGGACACCGTAAGTAGGAATTCCCTTAAGTTTTGGTAATTAATAATTAGATAATAATTATCGGGTCCTACCCTCCTGAGGGGAGTGTGGAGATCCGGGCACACGGGAATACGGGCGAGAGTAACTGTGATGCATGGGTTGTGAGTGCGGTGCGAATCCCGGGGTAAAACGTCAAAGCTATTTTATTATTATAATAATCTATTATGTGGAAAGATTGGACCTCGTGCGCGCAAGGGACGTGAACCACCCTGCACGCACAGCCGAAGACCAGTAGGCTAGGGGGTCACGGGCAAGGGTTGTGGTAAAGCCAATAGGAGTAGCCCTTTAGTAAGGATTGGCCTAGCAACTCTGTCTCGGGGTGGTTGAAGCCCCCAAAGTAACGCAAGTGGGGTGGTAGAGCTCCATCGTGAAAGATGGAAAATATCTTATAATCATTTGGGTGATGTGTGTATGGTGGATGCCCGGCGAGAGAATTGACCCTCTACATCGATATAGAAGGCCCAGTAGTAATGCCCGACCGAGAGCAGGATGAACAAATTATCCGGTGTTCACTTTAGGAGATATGATTTATATTGTAATTTATAATTAAGCACTGTAGTATGTCTAACGGACTGTATGGTAGATAACCTAGTGACAGTAGGAATTGCATGTGAACATAGATTATTGATAGGCTTAGGTTAACCTTCTATAAACTTTGAACTGCTTATGTAATTTAATTCAATTAAATATGTCGTCTCATATTATTAAAGACTATAGGATGTCACTAGCCATTAATTTGGCTAATCTCCCAATTCCCATTGGGGGCTACTCTTTCCCACGAGTAGACTCTCCTGCAGGTCCAGAGGTTCGAGAGTAGCAGTGGGAGGCCGGAGGCAGTTTTAGGGTTTCAGTAGTATTTTATTTTGGTATGTAGTTTCGTGGTAATGTAATGGGTGGATATTGTATAAGAATCAGTTAGTTTAAGATTAGTTAATTGTTAGAAGCATTGATACAGCTGGAGGTATTTTGGGTAGGCCTCTCCTTAAGGCCACAAGCCTAAGGTAGTTCACAGTGAAAATATAAGTATCTAAATGGCCTAATTGACTAGCCCTGTAGATAGGACCCCTAGACCAGTATGCTGAGTGTCAGGGAGAGGGTGAGATTCCTAGCTCGCCGTCGGAGGCTTGAGCCTCGTGCTCCCTTAGAGGGATTCCTGTCAGCATGTGATGGCGCCGACATGCCACACATGCTGAGAGGATAACCCGGTTGAAGGTCGAGCGTGATCATCTCTCTGTCGAAAAAATTTATCTCTCAGCTCTTTTAAAATAAAAATATTTTCATAAAAATTAAGTTTTAAAATATTCCTTGTTTCTCCCTTCTTCTTCTTCAATTATGAGAGAGTCACAGCCCTGTGAGAAACCTTAATTGGTATAGATAGCTGACTAAACCCCAAACCCTTTTGTTTTTCTCATTTCACACCTCAGGGATCGGTTCCAGATTTCTGGGGCGTGACAGCTGGTATCAGAGCCTAGGGATAGGTTCCTAGGGGTTTCATTAAGATGTGAGGTTTAGGCTGTACTAGTGCTAGGATGATTCTAGAGATAGTCGGGAGATTGATTTGATAATATTTCTTAGAATAGTCAGTGGTATCTTAGTGTGCGTATCTAAGGATGAGAATCTAGGATTTATTGTACTTGGAAAATTGGATAAGTTGGAGAAATTGATTGGTGGTTAAGAAATTGTCCATACTTGAGTGTTTGATTGATAAGGACTTGAGGACTCAATATAATCATTATGCAGATTGATAAGGATTATGTTTATTTCCGGACCTTAATGTTTAGGTATAGAGCTAGTAATCGTGATGACTCAGGTAGTAATCGCCTAGAACATCTTAACCAATGATAGTGTTTGAGTCAATCGCGGAGTTTTTATTTGGAGTCTAATGTTTATTTGGATTTGCTAGATGTGGGCCTGGTGGCGAGTTGACTAAGAACTGGATATCGAATTTTGGAAGATGAATGTATGATCGAATATGTTTGGAAGGATGTACATCGGCATAGTTGTGAGATCCTTTTTTGTTAGTTATTATTTTCTGCTAACCTTTAGTATTAGAAACCTAGTCGGTATTTTAGGACTCCTTAATATTCGCTGACCCTTAGCACTAGAAACCTAGCCGGTATTTTAGGACTCCTTAATATTCGCTGACCCTTAGCACTAGAGACCTAGCCGGTATCTTAGGATTCCTTGATTCTCCATCGACCATTAGTATTAGAGGGCTAATTGGTATTTTTAGGATAGTCCATTATTTAGTTTTAGGTATAATAATTGGATTGGTCCTCTTGTTAGTTTTCTCCGGTGCATCGCCGGTTATAATAGAGCTTATCTGTTAAAATAAATCTTATGAGTAGTGATGATAACCCTTAGGGGCAGTAGTTTCAAAGAGTGTACCAGGAGATGGAAATCCCAGGTAGTGGTTTGAGTTCATGTGGTTAGTAGATTTCGGAATGTCTTGATAGAGACCCTCGCGACAGGGTACGCACTGTTCCTCGGGAACTTTGGCGGTGGATTATGACTGTCCGGTAGAGGACATTGTGAGGCCACACATTTTCTCTTTGGAGAATTTGGTGGATAAATACGCATCGACTCTTCAGAGGCTTTGGCGGTTGGTTTCGCAGTTCCTGTGGGAACTTGCGGCAGAGCGTGCATTGTTTCTTTGGAAACTTTGGCAGCTGGCAGAGCTTGCACTGTTCCCAATCGGAACTTTGGCAGCTAGTTACGCAGTTCCTGTTGGAACTTGCGGCAGAGCGTGCACTGTTTCTTCGGAAACTTTGGCAGCTGGCAGAGCTTGCACTGTTCCCAATCGGAACTTTGGCAGCTAGTTACGCAGTTCCTGTTGGAACTTGCGGCAGAGCGTGCACTGTTTCTTCGAAAACTTTGGCAGCTGGCAGAGCTTGCACTGTTCCCAATCGGAACTTTGGCAGCTAGTTACGCAGTTCCTGTTGGAACTTGCGGCAGAGCGTGCACTGTTTCTTCGGAAACTTTGGCAGCTGGCAGAGCTTGCACTGTTCCCAATCGGAACTTTGGCAGCTAGTTACGCAGTTCCTGTTGGAACTTGTGGCAGAGCGTGCACTGTTTCTTCGGAAACTTTGGCAGCTGGCAGAGCTTGCACTGTTCCCAATCGGAACTTTGGCAGCTAGTTACGCAGTTCCTGTTGGAACTTGCGGCAGAGCGTGCACTGTTTCTTCGAAAACTTTGGCAGCTGGCAGAGCTTGCACTGTTCCCAATCGGAACTTTGGCAGCTGGTTACGCAGTTCCTGTTGGAACTTGCGGCAGAGCGTGCACTGTTTCTTCGGAAACTTTGGCACCTGGCAGAGCTTGCACTGTTCTCAAAAGGAACTTTGGCAGCTAGTTACTCAGTTCTTGTTTGGACTCGCGGGGGAGAGTGCACTGGCTAGACGGCAGTGACGTTGAGATGACATTGAGATACTTGAGTACTAGAGTATTGTTAATAACCATGCTAACGGACTAGCTTATCTTTTTTGAAAATTGAGAATGCATTATCAGTTGGAGTCTTAAGAATAGTCATTATTTAGGAGATTCACTTAGCTTTGTTTTTAATTGTTTTGGTTTAGGACCGATTAACCAATCTTGTAGAAAGATACTGTCAGTATACTGTGTAATCGTGTTAGTATCCTAGTTTTCGGCTCCATTTGGTCAGTAGGTTAGTTGTTCTCGTAGTTCAGTATTTTCTACGCGAGTAGTAGGTTTCCTCATATATCTGAATTGTGCATCATAGTGTATCTTTTAGAATGTTTCAAAGTCTTGCGATAATAACATAATTGGAAGTGTTAGCGTTAGGTCTTTCATTGAGCGTTAGCGTTTTTTTCCCATCATTGTTCTCTTTTTATTCTCGTTCGTTTGTGGTTTAGTGTCTTAACTGGGATCCAACATTTTCTAGGTTAGTTAGTGTGTATGTTGGGATATCCAATTTATATCTTAGTGGTGTTTTTCTTGTAGGTTAATAGGGAAGTAGTGGTGTAGGTATTAGGGGTATTTGCTCCGGAGAGAAGTCTCATAGGACTTAAGTCTAGGCATATTAGTCCGAGTTATCTAGTTGTCTACATTTCGGTTTATTAGGTGTAAGGGTATAGGTCTATACGTTTCTGTTTTAGTATCGTTATTTGAGAATGTCTCGTAATCTTGTTTCGTGAATCGGATTACTACCTCACTTCTGAATAAGGGGGACGCTCCTTATCCAGGAGAGGGAATAATCGAGATTCACGAAATAATTTTTAGTCCATAATAGTTTGGACCACGATTGGACATTATGCCTTGTGTGAGCTCCACGAGAGCCTAATGTTCTAATCCCATCCTAATAATTATGTGGCTCGATTGTATAAAATTCGGGTAGTAGTCTAGCCAGTGGCGGAGTCTTTTTTTCTTTTTGGTATGATTGATGTATTGATTGACCTTCTCGAGGGCAGTATTAGAACGATTATGGTACCAGTTGTGGATGAGCTTTCATTACTTTGGTGGTAGGATTGGTAGAATTGTACCCTCAATTTAGTAATTAAATTTTCGGGACGAAAATTCTATTAAGGTGGGTAGGATGTAATAACCGACATTCCAGGGTGTTTTCACTCAGAACAACCCAGTTATTAGAATATTATTTTAATATATTTGGTCGGGATGATGTTTGGTTGTGCTCGAGCGGGACCAGGTAGTGGGTCCCGAGTACGGGTCGCGAGGTTACATTGGAGGTGTAGTCACACCAACAGGTGTGCACGTGTATCAAGGCATGGCTCGAACGCTAATTTTTTTAGTAAATAAATAGATTTTATGGCATGTCTGCGGACCCGGCGAGGTTCGAACGACGACGCGTCCCGGCGTGACCCGACTCAAGGGTGAGTCATGCTCGACGCAAGTCGAGTGCGAGTCGCCTCGAACATTTAAAAAAAAAAAAAACTAATTAAAACTATAAAAAAAAAAAAACCCAAACCCATCCACTAAACCCACTACCCCACCCTAACCCACTACCCGAGCCCAACCCAACCCAACCCCCAAACCCACCAGCCCCTATTCCGCTCTCTCTCCTCTCCCATCTCTTTTCTCTCTCTCTCTCTCTCTCTCTCTCTCTCTCTCTCTCTCTCTGTTCCTCCCTCTCTCGGATCTCTCTCAACCACTCACCCAAGCTCTCCCCTCTCTTTCGGATCCTCTCTCTCGCTCTTGGATCGCAGCTCCCCCCTCTCATCCGACCCTCTCTCTCTCTCTCTTGAACCCAAACCCGACTCGATCCGATCGCCGCCCTACCCAATCCCGTCGCCCCTCTCCCATCACCTCACCTCACCGCCCATCCCCTGCTCTCCCCCTCTACCCTAAGTCGATGTCCCCTCTACCCTAGCCGATGCCCCCACTACCCTAGCCGCCGCCCTCCCCCCTACCCTATCAGCCGACCCCCTTTCCCCCTTTTAAAACCCGGACCCGACCCCTTACCCCTCCGACCCTTCTCTTCCTCTCCAATCTCTCTCCATTTCTCTCCCTCCTTGATTTCCTCTCTCTCCTCCCTCTCGGTGGCTGCGCGCGGTGGTGGCCGGAGTGGAGGCCGCCGGCCGGAGAAGGAGCTGCCGGAGCGAGGCACTGCTGCCGGAGCCAACGACTCCCATGCACTAGGTCGGCCGTCTCCCCTCTTCCCCTGTTTTTTTTTTTTTTTTTTTTCTTCTTCCCTGTTGTATTGTTGAGACCAGCCCAACCCCTTTCTTCGCGGTTGCTTTCGAGCCGGTCGTTGCCGCCGGCGAGGCCCGACCGCGCTAGGACAGACCCCCACCTGCGACTAATCGCAGTTGATGCCTATTCCACCCTTGGTGTTGGCCGACCCTCTGGTTTCATTATTTTTTTTTTTTACGGTTGCAGTCGGCTCTTGACCAATGACGGGCTCGCCTGACATCCGACCACCACCCACTGCCACCTTGCCATGTCAAGGACTAGACCCCAACCCCTGGTATTGTTGCCTAAGGCAGACCCCATCTATCTATCTGATTTGGTGTTAACGACCCCCTGTCGTGCCTGATCCCGACCCTCGATCCATTCTTACGATTGCATCGCAACCTTTGACAATTGCTTGATTTCAAATCGTCGGAGCCATTGAACCCTATACTATGTTGTTTGGATCATGAATTTTTATGCCCATCGTTGGTTGATGATACCCCGCTGTTATATTATTTTTATGTGTCATGCAAGTCATGCACGACGATGGACCACCAACGGCCCACGTGCCAAACCTTGCTAATCCCGGGATCCGATTGGGTTAGGCGTCATAACTGTCGTCAATCCGAGCTCAGGCTCGTGCGACTCGTTTTAATTAGAGTAACAGCCGTAGTAGTCAAACCCTAGTAGGAGGACATCTTGGGCGAACGACGAATCGGACCTTCGACCTCGCCTAGACCTAAGCCAAGATGGTACCATTGGTTGTATCGTTTTGCGTGCCGGTAGATCGAGTCCGATGATACCTAAAATTCTCGACTCAGCCAACTCGGGCCTAAACCCGTATTACTTGATAACAAGCAATGACCTTAGGCCGGTGTGTGTGTTTGACAGTTCGGAGCTGTGTTGACCCAGACGGAGACGGAGCGGAGGTCGCATCGCAGAAGCTCGTGTTCGACAACCAGGTGACATCTACTACCTTTGCGTGGTCTTTAATAGTGGGAAATGAGAATGACTAAAGGTAGGTATCCATAACGCTGCATGCGGGTCCCGCCGGACATCGCCGCATGTGGTCGAGTGGTCCCCGCCTTGCATGCGGAGTCACGAGTTCGGCGACGCATGCTTAAAAATATTAGTAATTAAATAATAAATCTTTTTGCTGATTGCTTGGACACCGTAAGTAGGAATTCCCTTAAGTTTTGGTAATTAATAATTAGATAATAATTATCGGGTCCTACCCTCCTGAGGGGAGTGTGGAGATCCGGGCACACGGGAATACGGGCGAGAGTAACTGTGATGCATGGGTTGTGAGTGCGGTGCGAATCCCGGGGTAAAACGTCAAAGCTATTTTATTATTATAATAATCTATTATGTGGAAAGATTGGACCTCGTGCGCGCAAGGGACGTGAACCACCCTGCACGCACAGCCGAAGACCAGTAGGCTAGGGGGTCACGGGCAAGGGTTGTGGTAAAGCCAATAGGAGTAGCCCTTTAGTAAGGATTGGCCTAGCAACTCTGTCTCGGGGTGGTTGAAGCCCCCAAAGTAACGCAAGTGGGGTGGTAGAGCTCCATCGTGAAAGATGGAAAATATCTTATAATCATTTGGGTGATGTGTGTATGGTGGATGCCCGGCGAGAGAATTGACCCTCTACATCGATATAGAAGGCCCAGTAGTAATGCCCGACCGAGAGCAGGATGAACAAATTATCCGGTGTTCACTTTAGGAGATATGATTTATATTGTAATTTATAATTAAGCACTGTAGTATGTCTAACGGACTGTATGGTAGATAACCTAGTGACAGTAGGAATTGCATGTGAACATAGATTATTGATAGGCTTAGGTTAACCTTCTGTAAACTTTGAACTGCTTATGTAATTTAATTCAATTAAATATGTCGTCTCATATTATTAAAGACTATAGGATGTCACTAGCCATTAATTTGGCTAATCTCCCAATTCCCATTGGGGGCTACTCTTTCCCACGAGTAGACTCTCCTGCAGGTCCAGAGGTTCGAGAGTAGCAGTGGGAGGCCGGAGGCAGTTTTAGGGTTTCAGTAGTATTTTATTTTGGTATGTAGTTTCGTGGTAATGTAATGGGTGGATATTGTATAAGAATCAGTTAGTTTAAGATTAGTTAATTGTTAGAAGCATTGATACAGCTGGAGGTATTTTGGGTAGGCCTCTCCTTAAGGCCACAAGCCTAAGGTAGTTCACAGTGAAAATATAAGTATCTAAATGGCCTAATTGACTAGCCCTGTAGATAGGACCCCTAGACCAGTATGCTGAGTGTCAGGGAGAGGGTGAGATTCCTAGCTCGCCGTCGGAGGCTTGAGCCTCGTGCTCCCTTAGAGGGATTCCTGTCAGCATGTGATGGCGCCGACATGCCACACATGCTGAGAGGATAACCCGGTTGAAGGTCGAGCGTGATCATCTCTCTGTCGAAAAAATTTATCTCTCAGCTCTTTTAAAATAAAAATATTTTCATAAAAATTAAGTTTTAAAATATTCCTTGTTTCTCCCTTCTTCTTCTTCAATTATGAGAGAGTCACAGCCCTGTGAGAAACCTTAATTGGTATAGATAGCTGACTAAACCCCAAACCCTTTTGTTTTTCTCATTTCACACCTCAGGGATCGGTTCCAGATTTCTGGGGCGTGACAGGACTTCTAAAAGTCAAATCTATCTAAGTGTGCTTTAAAATTGACAACTTATTTTTCAATCCTCAGATTTCAACTCCTTACTTTGGTCCGAAATGACCTCACCAAACCGTGAAACCCTTAGTGCCAAACCCGAGAAGTTTGACGGGTCTAACTTCAAGAGGTGGCAAAGCCAGATGCGATTCTGGTTAACCATACTTGGATTACTGTCAGCCATAGGTGAAACCGCACTAGAAGTATCCAGTGGGTCTAGTCAAACACGTCGTACCCGAGCCTCCACTTCACAACCTGAACCTGAATCAACTTCTGGCATTCCCACTAGGACCCCAGAAGAAATCAACTACCATGGCCTTCATAGGATCCTAGGGGTTTTATCTGATAGACTCTATGATATATATTATACCATTCAAAACCCTAAGGACCTATGGGATACCCTAGAGCGTAAGTATGACCTAGATAATGCTGGAGTAAAACGCTTCAAAGCGTCAGACTTCAACAGCTTCAAAATGGTTGACTCCAAACCCATGAATGATCAGATTCATGAGTTTGAGAACCTAGTCGAACATCTGAAGACTAATGGTTCCACCCTTGATGAAACCTTCCAAATAGCCTGTTTTATAGATAAACTACATGCTTCTTGGTCCGAGTTCTCTAAACACCTAAGTCATACCCAAGGTGACCTAACCTAACTCAAGTTCTAAACTCTATTAGAATTGAAGAGCAACATAGGCTCAGGGAAAAGGGATCCTCTGAATCCAAACCTAAGGTCAACAATATAGAAAGTCAACCATCCAAGCCATTCCAAAAACCTAGACATAAGTTCCAGAAGAAACCCTTCCACCCTAAGCCTAAGCCATATACCAAGAAGCCCTACCATAGCAACCATAACCCAAACCATCCCAAGGACCAAAAGAAGGAAGGAGTGCGTTACTGCTACGTCTGCGGTCGGACCAATCACATGGCCAACCAATGCTTCTACAAGAAGACAACACCACCTCCAAATCCAAGAAGGAACGGTCAAATACCACCCGGCTCCCAAGTCAACATGGTGACCTCTGGAGCTGGCTCTTCTGGGACCGCTTTCAGGTCTGTTCTCTTCACCCCTGAAGTTAACATGACCTTTCAAGCATTTGATTGGTGGATTGACACAGGAGCTAACATTCACGTTTGCTCTGATCAATCTTTGTTTTCCACCTATCAGGTCTCAGGTGGAGGAGCTGTAAGCATGGGGAACAATGCTGAGGCTCGTGTGCTAGGGATATGACGGATCGACCTGAAGCTGACATCGGAGAAGACCCTAATCCTGCGCGGAGTCCACCACGTTCCGGAGATTAGGAGGAATCTAATTAGTGGGTCTTTGTTAGTAAAATATGGGTACAAGCTTGTATTCGAGTCCAATAAAGTTGTAATAACTAAGGGAACAAATTTTATTGGAAAATGATTTCTATGTGGTGGATTATTTAAATTGAATATTTATAATCCTTCGTCCATAATTCTGAATGTTGAGTCTTCGGTCACTTGGCACTAAAGACTAGGTCATGTGAACTATAATTCTATCAAGAAACTCATGACCTTAAATATTATCCCTAAATCCGATACTAGGAATCTCGACAAGTGCGAGATATGTGTAGAAGCCAAACAATTTAAGAAATCCTTTAAAATCATCGATCGAGACTCCAAAATACTTGAACTAATTCACAGCGACGTCTGTGATTCTGGAAGAACCTCGAGAGGTGGCAATAGATATTTTGTAACGTTCATAGATAACGCTTCAAAATATTGCCACCTATACCTTATTAAGACTAAGGATGAAGTACTCAATAAATTTAAAATTTACAGAGCTCAGGTTGAAAACCAATTAGACGAAACCATTAAGATCCGTAGGTCAGACCGAGGAGGGGAGTACACCTCAAATGAGTTAAGTGAGTACTGTGAAGACTATGGAATACTCCATGAAGTTACAACTCCTTATACTCCCTAATCCAACGTTGTAGCGGAGAGGAAAAACAGGACCCTAATGAACATGGTCAATTCCATGTTAATAAGCTCTGGAGCGCTAGAGAACTTATGGGGGGGAAGCCCTGATGACAGCCTGTTTTATTCTTAACCGCATTCCCTTCAAACATAATGACTTGACCCCATACGAAGTATAGAAACATAGAAAACCTAACTTAGAATATCTAAAAGTATGGGGGTGCCCAGCTAAGGCAAAGATCCCCGATAACAAAAGAAAGAAGATAGGACCTAAGACTGTAGATGCCATCTTTATCGGCTACGCTTCAGACAATAACGCTAATCGATTTTTAGTGTTTAACTCTGAAATAAGCGAAATAGCCAATAACACCATAATCGAAGCTAGAGATGCCTCATACTTCGAAAATATCTTCCCTTATAAGACTAGGATCAACACTAGGATTAATACCAATAACCAGGTCTCCAGTTCTAATCAGGTTACTCATATCGAACCTGAAGTCCAATTAGAATCTGAAGACCAGACTGAATCGGTAACCCAAACCGAACCTAGGAAAAGTAAACGTGCCCGTGTAGAAAAAGTCTTTGATGACTTCTATGCACTTCTGGTGGAGAACTCTCCATCCACCTATACAGATGCAATGAAGTCCATAGACTCACCATTTTGGAAGGAAGCCATAGATAACGAGATCCAATCCATACTTCAAAACTATACCTGGAAACTCACCAATTTACCTCCTGGTTGTAAAACCATAGGATGTAAATGGGTGTTTAAGAAGAAGCTTAGACCCGACGGTACCATAGATAAATTTAAGGCACGACTTGTAGCCAAGGGTTTTACCCAAAAACCTGGGGTAGACTACTTTGATGTCTACTCACCTATCGCTAGGATAACCACGATTAGGATCCTCATCGCCTTAGCTTCAATCTATAAGCTAGTCATACATCAAATGGATGTCAAGACTGCTTTCTTGAATGACGACCTTAATGAGGAAATATACATGGACCAACCCGAGGGATTTACTGCACCTGGACAAGAGGGAAAGGTGTGTAAGTTAATTCGATCCCTCTATGGGCTTAAACAAGCCCCAAAACAATGGCACATGAAATTCGATGAAGTGATCTTATCCTATGGATTTGATATCAATACAACGGATGAATGTGTATACCATAAAATAGATGGTAATAATGTTGTCATTTTATGTTTGTATGTTGACAATATCCTAATATTTGGTTCAAACATCAAATCATAAATAATATCAAATATTTTTTGTCCCAAAACTTCGACATGAAAGATCTAGGACAAGTCGACGTTATTTTGAACAATAAGATCATTAGGAAAGACAATGGTCTAGTGTTATCCCAATCCCACTATGTCGAGAAAATCCTTAGGAAAGTTTACAATCCCGATTGCCAACCGGTATCTACACCATATGATCCAAATACTCATCTGACAAAGAACACTGGACTTCCTAGACTACAGAGCGAGTATGCTCAAATCATAGGATCGCTAGGTTTACTAGCAAACTATACTCGACTCGATATCGTTTACGCGATAAATAGACTTAGTCGTTATACGTCTAACCCGAATGAGTCCCATTGGAACGCGTTAGAAAGAGTCTTTAGATACCTTAAGGGAACCATATCATATGGTCTCCACTATAGTGGATATCCAGCTGTATTAGAGGGATACTCTGATGCCAACTGGATTAGTGACTCGATAGATATTAAATAAACAACCGGGTTTGTATTCTTACTAGGAGGTGGAGCCATATCTTGGAAATCCACCAAACAGACCGTTATAGCTAGGAGTACTATGGAATCAGAAATGATAGCGCTAGATACCACTAGCACAGAAGTAGAATGGCTTCGAGATCTTCTATATGAGATTCCATTGATAGAAAAGCCTTTACCGGCTATATCTATCCATTGCGATTGTCGATCAGCTATTGATAAATGTAATCAAGAGAATGCTGATGTAAAAATAAATCGACATATGAAAGTGAGACATAGATCTCTCAGATATAAGATGAAAAATCAAATAATTGCCCTAGACTTTGTTAGATCCGAAAAGAATTTGGCGGATCATCTAACTAAGAGCCTTTCTAGGACAGTGGTCTTAGAATCGTCGAGGGGGATGAGATTAAGCCCATAAAAAAAATCACCGCAGTAGGAACCCAACCTCACGGAGGTTCAATGGGTAGAAACAAACTGTAGTAGTGATTGAAAATGAGGAGCACTGAATAATGCTCCCGTCCCTATGATGTCAATGCTTATTAAAAGCAAGGGGTAGGATGAGTTTAATACTCTTAATAAGTCCAAGACCCATGAGGCGGGGTGTCTCCTTGCTCACACCCCAATTAGGACTTACCTATATGTATGTCGTTGTGAGGCCGTAACTCTGGGACCAGGGCTGCTCCCTAGAAACATACACAAAAAGATATCTGCGCAAGGCCATTAATAGCGCAACCCGCTTAGAACCATCGAAAACTGTACTACGTATACAACCTGTAGAAACCCGATAAATGAGGCTGGTTCAAGGCGCAATCCACCAAGTCCTCACGGATATATGCAATTGTACTAAGTGAAGGTTCAAATCGGAAGGTACCTATACCTACTGCGTAGTATAAGGAATCTAGCAAAAGTCTTTATTTATTTGAATTTAATTTTTTAATATGTGATGTTTTTAAAAACATGTGGGGGATTGTTGGTGAAATATTTAAAAAAAACAGTCAATGAGCTGTCACTACTTTGCAGTACAGCTGTTGTCCATAAAGCAGACCACCTTTTGCCCATTTGACCGTTGGGTATAGAGCAGACCACCTTTTGCCCATTTGACCGGTGGTAACCATCAAAGCCTTTGATGAGTATACGTTGGTTTTTCATCCAACGATCACATGGGCTCAAACGGTAACCCATGCACCAAATGCCCAATGGTTTGATGGCCACTTATGGCTGTCCAATGGTTTGATGGCTACTTATGACTGCCCAACGGTAAAACTTTGGGAAAAGCCTATAAAAGGCACTTGAGACCAATGCTTTGATATAGAAAAATTATCATATTCCACTCTCAAAATTATGTGCTATCTATTTCTCATATTTTGGTCAAGAAGAAGTGTTGCGGTTCCGCTTCTTCATTTTCGGAAGTATTTATTCTATTGCTTTTCTTTAGTGTCGCTGGGTTCCTGTAAGTCGATCGAGGTTCGCAAAGCCTTCTTGGAGCCGTGCCGACGAGAAGGAGGTCGCATGACCGGGGTCGTCGTATCTCCGAGAACCATTGTCATGAGACCCGCACAAGGGGGGACAATAAGTTTCTTGGGACAACGCCTAGCGTGCTTCGACCATCAGGCCAGAATTTCTAACTTCATTTCTTTGCTATTATTTAATCCATGAAAACAATTGGTATCTAATACAAAACCTAAATAACGATAAATAATATTTAGAATTATATATATATATATATATATATATATATATATATATATATATATATCACTTTTAGAAAAGTTCGGCAAAGTGAATGACGGTTCCATAGAACCCGCTCTGCTTTGGCAAACCATTTCTAAAAGAACTATTGTGATTTTTGTTTTTGCATGAAAAAATACTCTTTGCTAAATAATATAAGCATATTAAGAATTTGATTTAATCCCGATCTTACCAGTTTAGGACGATTATTTTCCAACAGCCTCTTTCCTCCTTGTTGCATCCGTCGCAATTGTCGATCCTCTTCACTCCAATTGTCCCGTCAAAGTTGTCGGTTCCATGCACCTCACCACCACTGCCGCCTCCTCTTCTTTCTCCTCTTCTTCGGGGAAAATAACATCGCCCTATAATTTATAGTAGGATATGGACCAACTGCTGATTGCCATGTCAGCGATTGAAGGCCAAAGTATTGTTTTTTTTTTGTTGGAAAGGAAGGCCAAAGTATTGTTATACAAAGGGGTTTTTTTTCAAAATATTATTAAAAAATAAAATATTTAAAGAAACAGTGGCTGATCGAAACTATTTACTAACCTAGCGCTCTGACAGCCACGTGGCATGTCAGCGCTGTAAAGCGAGTACAATTTTTTTTTTTTTTTTTTTTCGGTTGAAGTAGAACCCGGCTTTTGTATTACCAGGTTTAAAACCGATAATTAGGATGCCGAATTTAACTGAAGCCTTTTGTATGAAGTTTCCATACTTAATTGTTTTCACTTTGGATTTTAGTCGTTTTCTCTCTGGATTTTGGGTAAACCCGGTATTGTGGATATCGGGTTTAAACCCGGCATTCCAAATACCGGGTTCTACTTGAAACAGAAAAAAAAAAATCCTCGTGTTCGCTTTACGGTGTTAACATGTCACGTGGCTGTCAGAGCGCTAAGTTGGTAAATAGCTTTGATCAGCCGCTGTTTCGTTAAATATTTTATTTTTTAATAATATTTTAAAAATAAGCAATTATACAAACAGAACGGGTACCTGTTTCACACACCGAGAGAGAGAGAGAGAGAGAGAGAGAGAGAGAGAGAGAAAGAGCGCGCGAGCTAGCTTGAGAGGACAAAAGGTGTTAGAGAGAGAGAGAGACTGAGAGGGCTAAAGGGTGTTCAAGAGAGAGAGAGAGAGAGAGAGAAAGATCCTGTGGGGACAAGGGAGGACAAGGAAATTCTCGTTTCATCGATCCCAAGTTCCGGGGTAAGCGCCATTTTTACCTGTTTCAATGCGGCTCTACTTCCTATAGTTTAATCGGGTGGCAATACTTATTTTGCCGCTTGTTATCTGGGATTTGGGAATCCACAGCCCTCACCGTCCCCGCTGAAGCGTTCATGTCTTCCTTGCTCCTCTGTCTCAAATACTGACGTCAAGAACAAGTGAATTAGGGTTAGGGTTTTATCCCCCCTCAATCTCATTGGGTAAAACATGGTGCAGCTCATCCAATCCAACCATATAGCGAACAATCTTTTTTTTTTCTTGTTTTGCTCCTTCAATGATTATATAATGGATTGAAGAGAAAAAGAAATTGGAAAAATATGGTTCTTCGGCTGATCAAACAAGTCAGAAGGGACACTGTCTAATTAGAATATTTTTGGAAAACAAAATTAAGGTTAGATGATGAATTCCTCCCCCAATGATTAGTCTCAAGAAAATTTTAAGGGGTTATTAGACTAAGATCCCTGACAACAGTTTGGTGGGATGAAAAGGACGGGCAAAAGATAGGTTTCACCTAAGGCCCCTGGCCAAGAGATCTGTTCGGTAAAAAGGGCTGCCGAAGGACCAAAATGTCCTCACCGTCCCACCCATTTATGCGGTTTCTCTTGAGCAGTGGTGACAGAGGTGGGCGCGAGCAGCGATATTGGAGGTGGCGGCAATGGGCGCGAGCAGCAGCTGCTCGCCGCCATCGTGGGGGTGGAGGGGTTCATTTCGGATTAGGTTTAGGAATAGGTCTAAGGTTCATTTAGGATTAGGTCTAGGTTTCATCCCATGGGCTATAGATCTTAGGGTTTAGGGGTAGGTTTAGTTTTAGAAAGGAATGACATAAAAACTAAATTTAAAGTGCAGTGGGTATTTTCGTCCTTGCAATATGGTTGTCCTTTAGGTTAGCTGACGGACCGCTGACTCCCCCAAAATTTAACCGCCTTTATCAAAAGAATTATCTAAGTGAAGTTACCATTATGATATTTTTGGATCACTTAACTTTGAAAAAAATAAATAGCAGTTGGTGGTTAGATAAATTAGTAGATCAAAGCAATCTTTTCATGATGAAATAGTTTATACACCAATTATGACTTGCCTTAATAAGTCTTACCAGTTGGCTTGAAAGAATGAAAGAAAAAGAATTTACTTTAGGAAAGTCCACCCCTCTTAAGAACTCCAAGGAGAGTCAGGTTATGAAGCCCACCAATCCTAAGGCACATGTACCGGCATATCACGAGTCCATGACAAGGTCCAAACATGTGGAGCATCTTTTTGTTGTTTTCAATGTGTTGAATATTTTCTTCATTTATTTTATGTCCTGAATCGAACCAACGTGCGCTACGCACAAAGGGGTCCAACTCCCCGGTCAGCTCGCGGGGGCCCAGGGGACAGCGCCACCTAGTGGGGGTTAGGGGGCAATGAGCCCAAAATCTAATAAGGATTTGGGTTTTGCACTTGCATGATTTTATCAATTTTGCATGTATCAATTTTATCGACCATACTCTTTATCATGGTTTGGATGTTGGCTTTGTCGGAGTTTAAGTTGAGAGGATCCAATACTTAGAATTTTCTAAGTGTTGGAAGTCCATACTGGGCATCTGAACAACTGTTCATACCCTTAGTATTCTGGCGTCCAAACAACTGTTTGAACCCCTAAACAAGGGATCAGACTGAAGTTAATTGTCCGGACTACTTGGGATGCTAAGTGCAAGGGCATCCGAACAGCTGTTTAGACGCTTAGCCCTGACTCAGGGGATTCCTGGGTTTGCAGTCCGAACAAATGTTCGGACTGTGATTGTATGCGCAGAAAAAGATACGGGTCGTCTTTATTGCGAATCACATGAGATTACAAAGTGGCCGGGACCCGGGGGGCTCGGGGGTGACGAGTCCGGGTGCGGCGAGTGTTAATCGGGAGATTGTGGGAGAGATCCTCTGGAGGGTCCCTTTGATCCGCGTCTCCACGTGGTGTTCGTGCGAGAGCTCTGAAGGGGTTGCCCAGGACAGAGGTCTTTACAGGGTGAGGGTCTTTGAGAGGCTAAGGAGTATCCACCGTTGCTCTGTCCCTTCCGTGCTTCGCGTTTTCTCGGCTAGGGGGTTTTTGGCTTCGTTCCTCGGCCTTCGTGTCTTCCTCGATCCTTGCTTGACCTCGACGTCCTTGATCGTCGGTTCGCGACGTCGATCGTGCTTTTGGCATCGACTTTAGCTTTGGCTTTCGGCTTCGGCTTGGCTTTGGCGTGACTCTGGCTTTCGCTTTGCTTTGGCGCTTGCGCGTGGACGTAGACGGGGGAGACTTGCGATGCTTTTGTTCTTCCGGACTTCGCGTCGTATCGCCTAGAACGTGCGGTGCTTTTGCTCGTGATCGGCGTAGTCGCTTGGCTTTGGCACTTGTGTTGCTTTGGCGCGGGCTTTACCGGGGCTTTTGCTTTGGCTTCTTGCGTGGACTTCTGCTTGGGCGTCGACTCGATATTCTCCTTGAACGACGGCTGCTACTACTTCACTGCTTCTGGCTTTCTTGACGATTTGGGTGTCGGCTGGACTTCTCTTCTTCTCCGGGCTTCTTCGGCGTGATCAGAGTCGAAGAGTACTTTTGGAGATGGCAGGGGTAGCACCGATCTCCGTGCGACGGTTGTAGCGCCGGCTTTGCTGCGAAGGCGACGGGTGTAGCGCGCTTCGGGTGTTCCTCACCAAGCTTTCTTCTTCGTGGATGGAGCGGGCGTTTGTCAAAGGCGACGGGGTGATGACGCTTCAGTCTTCTTCTCCGGGCTTTTGGGCTTGATCGGAGTTGAAGGTTTGTTGGAGACGATGAGGTGGTGCCGCTCCGATTTTCTTCTCCGGCCTTTGCTTCTGACGTTTTCGGAGTCAAAGGGTTCTTCTTCTCCGAGCTTTCTTCTTTGTGCACGGAGTCGAAGGCTTGATCTTCTTGTGCAAGGGTCTTCACGTTGATGAGGGCCTTCAATGGACTAAGCCGGTCCCGAAGGGATAGGCTTGCCCGTGCCTCGTGAAGCCTTGGGTCGATGAAGAAGCGTCTCCTCTTCTGCAGAGCTTCCTTGCTTCGTCTTCAGCTTGCGACCTTTTCGACCTGGCGACGATTGTGGCATTGGCTTCTTCTCCGGGCGTATTTGACGTAATCGGAGCTGAAGGCTTTGTTGAAGATGACGGGTGTAGCGCCGCTTCTCTTCTCCTCCGGGCTTTTGAGTTTGATCGGAGTCGAAGGCTTGTTGGAGACGATGGGGTGAGTTGCTCCGATCTTCTTCTCCGCCCTTTGCTTCTGGCATCTTCGAAGTCGAAGGGTTCTTCTTCTCCGAGCTTTCTTCTTCGTGCACGGAGTCGAAGGGATGATCTTCTTGTGCAAGGGTCTTTACGTTGATGAGGACTTTCAATGGACTAAGCCGGTCCCAAAGGGATAGGCTTGCCCGTGCCTCGTGAAGCCTTGGGTCGATGAAGAGCGCGTCTCCTCTTCTGTAGAGCTTCTTCGCCTTGCCATCCGACCTTTTCGACCCCTTGAGCCTTCCCCCTCCCCCTCTATTTATAGGCGAAGGGGGGGGGGGGAGGAGAGATATGGGAAGTTTTAATTTTAAATCCCTTTAATATCTCTCCCATAATTACTCAAGATTTATTCTTCAATTGAAGAGAGGAATAAACCTTTATTTGCTTTCCTTTCCTGGCGGGGTAATTATGGCTCAATTATTTTTCGATTTATCTTGAATCTTGCACATAAAGTCGATGGCGACCCGACTTTTCTTCTTGTCCGTCGGATCGAGGGATCGGCGCAGATCCACGTGAGTAGACGTCATGCGCAACCTCCCCCCGCGCGTGGCGGTATTTCTTTCCTTCTTTTCTTTCCTTTTCTTTCCTTTTCTTTCTTTCCTTTCTTTCCTTTTCTTTCTTTCTTTTCTTTTCTTTTCCTTGCAGGGCCGGCCACCCCATGGGGGGTTCGAATCCTAGTAGGGGGCCGGGTGGGCCCCACTTGAGGGTGGGCCCACACGGCCTCTTGTTGGGCACGAGTCGGGTCCGGGTCCGAGTGCGTGTCGGGTTCGCATCCGCATTGGTGCATGCAAGTCGGGTCCGGGTCGAAGCGCGCGTCGGGTTTGCATCCGCATTGGTGCATGCGAGTCGGGTCCGGGTCGAAGCGCGCGTCGGGTTTGCATCCGCATTGGTGCATGCGAGTCGGGTCCGGGTTAGACACAATTTGTGTGTCTACAGTGATCAAGCCAGTCCGAACAGTTGTTCAGACGACTAGTGCTCAAGAAAGGCAGAGTCAAGTCAAACTTGGATTCTTGGCCTTTAGATCTTGATCCAAGGGTTAGTTTCATCCTGGGATTGATCTACGGTATATATACCCCATTCCTCTCTTGAGTGGGTGCGGAAAATCAATAGGAGAAAGTTTTTTGTTTGGAGAAGCTCTTGCAAATCTCTCCTTTCCTCCTCCCTTCAAGCCCTTCCTTTAAGGTATGATCACTAAGGTTTCATGGTATTTTCCCATGTTGTATACTTCGATTCTATGCATCGAGTGCTTGGTTTTCCCATGAGAATTTGATTGTTATATCTCTTTGTCAAAACTTTTGAGTTTAGTTTGGTTTACTCTCTTTCTCCCTTGCAAATCCCATATGTTAGGTTTTCTGTGTGAAACAGAAAATGGTCAAGTCTTCTTTGAGTGAATCAAGCAAGAAAAACCATAATTCCCCTCAGTAGGTAGTCACCCCTTAGTAGGTAGTCCGATTTTTACCAATGTAATATCCTTTGGGGTCTGTCGAAGGGGTTAACTTGGCAAAGTAATCCCATATACAATAATAGGCCCACAGTGGGTTGCGATTCAATCTTGGGTGTGTTCTAGCCTTTGCGAAGGCTAATGATTTTAGGTGTCTCCGCTTGAATGGATATAGGGAATCCGCACGGCATCGCGGGTGAGCATCCAGACCACTCGTGTTGGAGCAGGAGTGAAGGCAGTCAGGCATGGAGCTTGCAATAAGCTCGAAGGAGCACGATGGAAGACAGCGAGGTGTGGAGGGTTTACTTCTAGTAGGGCCCGTGTGCTCGTGTTTCCAAGCCTGTAACTGTACCTTGTGTTTTAGTCGATTGCTCTCACCATTCGACTCAAAGTCGACAAGGTTTTTCCTGTGAAGGGTTTCCTCGTAAAAACTTCTATGTGTGTTGTAGTATAAATTCTGCATGCAAGCCTTGTATGCTTTTGCCCTACACTACATAAAAACCCTATTCTTAATAAATTAGAGAGAGAGAGAGAGAACACCGCTTGATATCTAACCACCTTGCATGCAACACTTAACATTCCAGGGTGAGTAGAGAACACAAGATAAGATAATTTTAATTTACTGAGAGTCTAATCAGGTATCAACCGCCCAGGGCGATCGAAGGAGGTAATGATTGGTTAAGGTTGTCGTCGACCCCGATCTCTTCAAAGAGGGATCTTTGTTTTTTCAGTATGCTCGTTGTTGGCCACGCGATCCTCCTTGATTCAAGTCTCCATGAATTTGCCATATGTCAACCTATCTCTAATCAATAGGAAAGTATAATGAACAACTGGTATCCAGTGTAGTGCATTGACCTCTGTGCCATAAAGGCAAAGGCAAGTAGGTGCCGTAATATCCAAGACGGTGGGGCTCATCATCCCATTCTGAAAATAAAGACGTTGGTCACTTGGTCGATCGAAGCCAAGACATAAGAGAAGAAAAAACAAGGGAGCGATCTAAAGGAATGTTAGACCTAGAAAGTTGAATGTCAATATGAACGCTAGCCGATTCGTGAACTCACCTTTTTCGCTTCCGACACTATCAATCCCGATGGTCCACCATAAGCGGGGTGATTCTTTCCTGTTTCGTAGGGATAAACCCAAGTTTTGACGATCCACATAAGGTTGTTCCCAGAGTGAGGGCCCCGGTTCGTGTGGGTGGGAGATCCCCCCTCCCACGTTCAATAGTAATGGATGGGGCCAACCGCCTAACAATCACGGCGAAGGATGTCGGCATGGTGTTGGGCATCCCGGTAGTGAGCTTACCAGTTCCTTTCTATCTCGATGATGAAAGGATGTTAGCCTTCTGTGGTAGATTTAGGAAGAAATCCTTCTATTGCTAAAAAGAAAACATCACAGTTCAAGTGTTTGTATGATCACTTAGAGGAGATGTTTCTCTTGTTTATCGTGGGAAGCTTCTTGTGTCCTAATTTGAAGGACGAGTCGAGTCAGGACCTATATCTGATAATTTCAGTTGCATTCGATGCATCAAAATATACTTGGGCTGATTTTGTTCTTCAATTCTTGGTCTGGAGCATCAAAAATTACAAGGAAAAACACGCGACTGGGATTGGAGGCTGCATCTTTTTGTTCTTTAGCTAATTTTATGCAATTAATTATATAATTTTCATGTAATTAATTTGTCTCAATTAGTATTAGAATATTAGATTTTTATCTCAACCGAGTGCACCCAATCCGTGTTTCTGTTGGTGAGACTTTGATGTCGGCATGGACCGACCAATTGATAACATTTACAATATCCTTGGAGAAGAGAGAAAAAATAAATGTCCTCTTGAAAAAAGGATGTATAAAAATAAGGTATGAAGTAATGATTTGATACTGCACTTATTGATACTGATATGCCTGGTAGTGTAATCTTTTTTTGCTGAAATCAGAGGGCATAAATTGAGTTATTGATACTAATATGCCTGGTAGTGTACTTATTGATACCGATATGCGTGGTAGTGTAATGACTTGCAACTGGTAGTGTAATCCATTTTACTGAAATCAGAGGTCATAATTGAGTTATTGGTACTGATATGCCTGGAAGTCTAATGACTTGCAGCTGGTAGTGTTATCTTTTTTGCTAAAATCAGAGGTAGTAAATTGAGTTCAGAATCTTCTGGGGAATCAAAAATCCCCATCCACAAAGCCATAGAAGGGCTGATTGGTGTGGTGTGGTGCGGTGCTGCATGCTGTACTCACCTTTCATGTGGTGTGGTCCTGCCTACTGATTATGTTTCTGATGTTGAAAATGGTTTGCTTTTAAAACAGTCTTTCCCCTTTTTGGGTTATCAACAATTACCATCATTTGGACTACGCAATTTATTTAACACTGTATCCATAAACATATCAAGTTGCAAACAATGATGGTTTATTTTTCTTTCAATGCTTTACTCATCTTAGTTTTGTGAGTGCCTGCTTTGTTCAGCATTGTAGCCCGGTCTTTACTTAGAATTTAGTAACAATAGCCCTCAATATAGCAGTAGTTGGTATAACTAAAAGATCTCTACAGATTATTGGTAGAAATTATTGTCATTATATCAGGTGAACAACTACAACAATACACTAGTAGAACTTAGAACCACAACTTACGAAACACTCGTTGAGCCAGCGCTCAGACAAGTATTCTTCCTTGGTGTTGGATATGAGCTTTGAGTCCCACAAGGAATATGTCAAAGCTGTAGAGTCTGATGAAGAAGATGCCGTAGTAAGTTCTTAAGTGGGAATCAAGAGGCCTACAACACCATGGAAAAGGCCAATAACGGAGTTCGAGGTCACTTGAGACAAGCCTGATTGAGATACCTTGCCCAACAAAGTTGGGGCCATCATTGGAGTTGAGAGATGTTTGAATAAAGGTCACTATTGGTTTTGGAGAAATCAAGAAGAAGACCAAATCCTATAAACGAATCAAAGTTTCAAAACTCAGAATATGAAGATCTGAAGCTTATCCTGAACCTTAATACCATGTAAACACCAGATAATGGAATGTGGCTGTACTATTTTTACTAAGGAGATGCACACACGCATGCACGAGCATGCGCTGGCAGCCTGGCACGTGCACACACACACACACACTCACACAAGATGGGGTCTGATCACCACTAAATTGACCATAAAGAAAAAATTAAATTTAAAATTCTGTATTAAATACATCACAGCAAAATTCTACTTGCATCGTTGCCATAATTTACCGTAAAATCAGCCAAACAATATTTCTACTATATAACTGAGGCAGCGATGATGGCTCCTGTCCTTTCTTACAACAAAGTAAAAATTAGCCTTTTGCTACCTAGGCTAATTCTCATTATTGTAAACTGCAATGTTCTTTTGAGACAGTCTATTTCCCAATGCATTTAAAAACATCACCTTTCGTATCTCCAATACTTATTATGCTCCCAACTACTCTAAGTCATGTTGACTTAGAAATTCAAATGTACAGTTATTACCTGATAGGCTGTGTTTCCTTATTGATAGTTTCAACCAATGATCTATATTTTGTTAAACGGATATTATATGGTGAATTCAACTAATGGATACCTTTGGTGTCACTGTTACTGATGACAAAGTTGTAGCTTTCAGCTGAATCAATTAGTATCAGTCTGCAGTAACCATGGCTGATCTTGTTACTGGTGTCGATGATGGAAGAAAAAGGCGTCTACCTGTATGGATGCATATGCATGGAGCAACTGCTGTTGACAAACCAAGCAATTCTGGTAACAAGGATGAAAAGTGTCTGCCATCATTAGAGCAGTCTAAGACTCAGGCAGCCCAGTCTAAGGTTAAACCCATCACCAGAAAGCCGGATAGAAGGATTCCAGTCCAGGAGACAAATAGTTTGAGGAGAGTGGAGTTGTCTCAAAGGTCCGAAGCAAAGCAAAGGGCCAGGAAACTTAGTAGAAGAGATGATGGTCCCAGCAATTCCATTATTAGTTGTGATGAAGGTCGTCCACCAAAAAAGAAACTCAAGAAAGGAGGTGGGGAAATAATACATAAACGGGCTACTTCAAAGAAAAAAGAGAATGGACCCGCAAGTGACATGGAGGCCATATCTGAAGGAAGCAGCAGGGATGAAATAGCACTGACTGTTCAAGATTTGGTGAGCATTGCCGAGGAGGTATTTTCTGCCCCACTTCTAAGATGTTTTGGTAAATTTGTTGGTAATCATGTATTCATTTTTCTTAGAATGTGATATCTAGCTAGAATTTTTGGAGTAATGTTGGTGAGCACCTTATCTTGAACTTAGAAAGCTATTCTATCATATTAAGCCAGGAATAGTGGGAAAATCCCAAATTTGTTTTTTAAAATAAGAAAACAGAGAAAAATCCAAGAGCCATCTCTCTCTCTCTCTCTCTCTCTCTCTCTCTCTCTCTCTCTCTCTCTCTCTCTCTCTCATCCATCTTCCATGTACCAGCTTACACCCACGTCCCTCTTCCACGAGCCCCACCTTTTTTCCCCCTTCATTGGCATTGCACATTATTTTTTGCTTGTATTTTAAGACAGTTATCCCTTTGAAGGTGGATTTCTTTTCTTTAAAGGTGTTTTTTTGTTGGGGAACATGCTTTGGCACTTGCTGCAGCAGTGGTGGCTTGGACATCACCTGGGTTCCACACCAGTGATTGACTATTTAATGTACTTTCTGAAAGGTGTTACATTTAAGTTTTTGTGCTCCAATATGGTTCAACTTGTGGAATTTTGTAGGTAATTGAAGGATGCACTTTTGGTCCTTGAGTTATAATTGAAGGATATGCTTTAGCCCTACAGTTGTTCCTGCTAGTCCGCCCAAACCATGTGAACCATTATAATTTTTGACTTCCTGCTTTGTGTATCCATTTGCTTCTTTGACCAATTTTCTCAATTAAGTGATTTGCCAAATTCAATCATTTATCCTCTTAAATTCTATTGTACTATAATATGTCCTCTTTCGATTTTTGCTAAGTGTCCAATGCACAATGTTCATTTGAGACCAAACTTTTTTCACCAGTGTAGTCCTTTCTGTAAATTAATTATGCGATATCATTGCAGTATGTCAATGCGGATAGGGAGAAGCAACATGGAAGGTTGACCAGAATATATTTAAATTCAGAAACACTTTCAACAAGCTTTCCGATCTCAAACACTAGTAGATTCAGCGAAACATTATCTAGATGCACAGCAACTGGATGCAGTTCTCATCAGAGCGGCATCAAGTCGGCCACGGGAGAGTCCAATTCCGAAACACATCCTTCAAGCTTGCACATCTCCTCAAAATCCGATTTGAGAGGACCTATCGGTGACACTTCGTGCAGCCAATCATTATTGGGATGCAGTTCTCATCCGAGTGAAATTGGAAGGAAGGAGAAAGAGAGCCCCGTTTCTGAATATTTCGCCAATAATTCCATAACAGGGGATGCCACTCATGACATGTTGAATCTCTTGCTGGGTCCTTTGCTAAAGAAACCTCCAAATGAAAAGCGGGATGCCAGGATAACTGAAACAGAGTGCATGACCTTGGTTCACGATTCTAGTGAACAAGTAAGAAGCAGGGCCGAGTGGAAAGAAGTTGCACCCTTAACTAAAAAGAAAAGCAGTCTTAAGGGGAAGGTGTCCATGTTTCTTGACTAAGTGCCACGGCATGGACTCTGAAATTATACTCATTTGCTACAAATAAAGAGCTGGAGGTATTTGTTGTTTCTAGTAGCTTTCTGTCGCCACCATATTGATAGTGCTACTACTTTTACTGTATTTGGTACTATTTGGAGTACTCTTCATCAAGTGGTGATACAATGTGTTTTATTTTATTTTTTGGTAACCAAGCATTGGTTGGTCAATAAGTTGATTGAATTTGCAGATGTGTTTGCATCTTCTTGGGTCATTAAAATACAGAACACATGTGTAATTCCTGGTATGGGGTAATGTAATTTGATCGTGTTCTTACAGAGTCCTACATACATACATGTGTATATAGATATATGTAACTCTTCTTTACTTACATTTAATGCTAGATCGTAGGTTGATACTTGTAATGAAGAACCAATTCTTCAGGAGCACAAGGGAATTTTTTGAATTTTTTTGTAATTTGCAGTGGAGTCATGTAAACAGAAATGTTGGGAAATGTTGGCACAGCATGTTAGGGCAAAGATATCTTCAGATTGCAGTTAGAACAACAAACAGATACAGGAAAGACTCTGAATCTGATTGAAATTTGGGGCATGTTGGTTAGTTTGTATACTGATTAGCCATCAAGGTGTAGGGACTTTTAAAGGTTATAGTCTCTGGAATCTGATTGAAACTCAGAAGTTTTGGCCTATGTAAATGCTGATTACATGTCTAAGTGCAGGCATAGGATTGTTATTGGCAAGAACATGTTTAGTTAGTATTTTGTCTTGCCGAGTCTATAGATGGAATGTTCTGACTTTGGCCTTATATAAAGTAATTTAGGGTGCTTTAGCACCACCTTAGATGTTACACTGTTGTTACTTGATGCCTTTGCGCCCTTTGGTCATGAAAAAGATACCTTGATTTTGTTCTTATTGAGGATCACATTGTTTTTGTTCTTGTTTCTTAGCATGCCCCCTCTCATGACAAGTTTGTCTTCGGCAGGTTTGCGGCACCAATTCTTAGAGGATTGATGTTAGGTGACAGACGGTCAGAAATTTTGCCAATCCTCCTTATGGTCAGCCCCATCTTTATGGGATATATGTTTGGATGATGATGTTGATGAACTACTGACTCTAAAGTGACAGGGAAAGGTTTGTTGGTTATGAATCACGTGGTTACATATTCTACAAAACATAATAGAGGAGAGAGGCTTGCCCCCTATCCTCTTCAATACTCTTTCATAGTCTAGGGGAACCTTGAAGGGTTGCTTTCTGGTTGCATGAGCTTGAACTTCGTGATCAACAGGATGTCCCTTTACTTGCCAACTGACCTTGTAGGTTTCTTGGCATGCCCCTCGTTGCCATGTTGCCTTGGTCGGTTTTTCAGCTCCAACCCTAGTGGGTTGGTGCTAGCCTGCTAGGTTGACACTAGTCAAATTTTTTTATTATCAATCTTCCCTATAGCCGACCCCATCTGTATGGGCTAAGACTTGGACGGTGTGGTGGAAGCAAGTGTACGATTTTTGCACTATGATAGCTATCATGCAATGGACAAAAGAGGATGGACAACAGTGTATCATCACGTTGGAACTTAGAACTGTTTGATGTAAACTAGATTGAGAATAACTCAGGTACCAGTTTAGGATTAACGAATATGCTTGAAGTTTCATGACCGCCGCTTGTGAGAGATTGTTTCTCTTTAACTATTTGTGGTTTATGCCATGATACATGAGGGTACTTTAAAGATCTGAGAATTCATCAATTTAACTGAGTAGTTGCATATGTCTACTAGGTATGACGCTAGACTTGGTTTTAATTGAGTAAGTTCTCATATTTACAGGTTTATTTTTGGATCTAATAACTAATAAGATTTTACATAAGATATGATTGATTTGGAAAACTCTGTTGCTTTATAACCTACTATTTTAGGGTAACTTGAGGAGACTGACGTATTAAACATGACATACTGAAATACGGTAATGTAGTTTGGTGTAGTCCCTCAATTGGTTATGCTGAGAATGCAGATACTTTGCTCATTTTGGTATCATGTAAATTTTTCCTTTTAATTTAGTGAAGCTCAAGTTCAATCATCGGATTTATGCTAAAATGCATGGTTTCAAACAACCGGCATTTTAATGATTTTGACAACCCTGACATGTACAACATGGCTGTTATGTGTACATTATAGCCAATATAACAACGCTATACAACACCAGGAATAGCGACCGCTCGTCGTTGACTTTAGTTAACTTTTAGAACTTCATTATCTTATTCTCACATAATAAATAATATAGATAATATTCATACTTTAAATAATTTATAACGTCATTGTTGTGGTATAAGACAATTGTGATATATATATATATATATATATATATATATATATATATATATATATATATATATATATATGACCCATATTTGACCCCTTATCCTAATCGTTGGATTCGGGTCTCAGAATTTGTTGAGTTATTGTGAGGATGATCAATATACTATAGATAGCACCTCTACAAAAAACCAGCACATTCTAAAACCTCTAGGTGCATCAAATGTGCTCTTCAAATCTACGGTTGAAATTGACAGTCGAAAAAGCTTATGAGATTTGATGGCCCTAGAGGTTTTAGAATCTACTAAAATTTTGAGGGTATGCTATCTATGGTATGTTGACCATCCTCACAAAAAATCAGATAATTCTGAAACCCGAATCCAACGATTAGGGATTATGGGTCAAAAAATGATTGGTCATCCGATCTTGACCATATATATATATATATATATATATATATATATATATATATATATATATATATATATATATATATATATATATATATATATAGGACTGGGATCCGTTGACAACCCAAAATGGGAGGTAAATTTACCTCCCATTTTAAACTTGATTCAATCGATGGATAGAGGTTTCCAAATTTCCTGATTTTTGGTGAGGAGGATCAACATGGCAAGTTGATCATCCTCACAAAAAATCAGCAAATTCGGAAACTTATAAGGGCGTCAAATGTGTTATTCAAATTAACGGTTCAAATAGACGGTTCAGAAAAGCTTGATTCAATCGGCGCCCTTAGAATTTCATATTTTGTTGATTTTTTGTGAGGATGATCACTATTGCAAGTTGATCATCCTCACAAAAAATCAACAAAATCTGAAACTTTTAAGGGCGCCGATTGAATCAAGCTTTTCTGAACCGTCTATTTGAACCGTTAATTTGAATAACACATTTGACGCCCTTATACGTTTCAGAATTTACTGATTTTTTGTGAGGATGATCAACTTGCCATGTTGATCATCCTCACAAAAAATCAGCAAATTCGAAAACCTCTATCCAACGATTATGGCGAGTTGTAAGTGGGAGGTAAATTTACCTCTCATTTTGGGTTGTCAACGGATCCCACCCCATATATATATATATATATATATATATATATATATATATATATATATATATATATATATATATATATATATATATATATATATATATATATATATATATATATATATATATATATATGCCAGGATCGACTGACCCAGCAAAATTTGACCCATATTTGACCCAACATCCTAATCAGCTAGGGGTGTCAACTGGTCGGGTCATGTCGGGTTCATGTCGTGTCCAAAATCCCTAGACCCGAACCCGACCCGTTTAACTAATTGTGTCTAGACCCTAAACCCGTACCCGACCCGCTAATAAACTGGTAGACCCGGTAAGACCCGTTTACCACACGGGTCTATTCAGTTGACCCGATCCGACCCAATCCGACTTGACCCGACCTGACCTGACTGGTACTATATATTACAGTATCGGATTGCGGGTAGACCCGACCCGACACGACCCGTTAAATTTTAAACGGGTCTTCCCAGGTCTATCGTATCCAGACCCTAAACCCGGACCCGACCCGTTTATTAAACGGGTCTATTGTGTCGACCTGTTTACGACCCGAACCCGTTTAACCCTGACCTAGACCTACTAACTTCGTGTCGGGTTTGCCGTGTCCGGTCCAAAATTGCCAACCCTATAATCAGCACCTAGAG